>VYXD01003192.1:0-119741 GCA_013397195.1 Hylia prasina
CCCGTCCCGGTTACTCACAGGAGCCGCTCGCCACCCTCCATCCTCCGGCGCTGCTTTCCGGCCTCTCCGTTGCCTCCCGACGCGGCGTGGTCCGCCGCGGTCCGCCCCGTCCCGCCCCCATCCCGCCCCGTCGGCGCCGCCATCTCGACGTAGCCTCTCCTCCCGCCGCCATCTTGCCCCGCCCCCATTGCCCGGCTGGCCGCCCCTCCGTACGCTGCCATCTTGCCCCTCTCCGTGCTCGGGCCCGTACGTGGCACGGGCGCCGCCATCTTGCTCTCCGTCCGCCCCGCCGGGCGCCGCCATCTTGCTTGGCGGCGGGCGGGGTTCGCCGTAAACCGGAGCGGCGCGGAGCCGGTGCCCGGACCGCGATGAGGTCGGGCGGGGAGGCGCCGCACCAGGTGCTGGGCCGGCTGCGGTTCCTGCTGCAGTGCAGCGAGTGCTTCCGCCGCGCCCAGGCGCTGCCCGCCGCGCTGTGCTACGTGCCGCGGGAGGTGCAGTACAAGATCTGCAAGGACCCCTCGGCCGCCGCGGCCGCCGCCGCCCGCAGCCTGCTCAGCGTGTGGGACAGCCCGGGGCCGGCGCGGGGCGGCAAGCGGGCGGCGCGGGCCACGATCGAGGTGCGGAAGGGCGGCTGCCTGCGCGCCACCGGCGAGGAGTACTGCAACGGCGCCGGGCTCTGGGTCAAGCTCAGCAAGGNTGGGTCAAGCTCAGCAAGGTAACGCGGAACCGGCACCGGGAACCACCCGGGCATGCCGGGTCCCGACGGCGGTGACAGGACCGGGATGTGCCTTCAGGAGCAGCTGGAGGAGCACACAAGCACCCGTGGCCTGGCGGAGGGCTGGGTGCTGGCGCAGCGGTTCGGAGAAGGAGGAGATAAATTAGTCCCGGTTGACTCCGTGCAGAAGATCCAATGTCAGCACCAAACGCTGGGGGTTGATTACAGACCTGCTGTCAGGTATGGCCCCGGCCCACTGCGCCCCCGGCAGGAACTGGGCTCTGGGAGCTGGAGACGCGTGTGTCCGGTCCCCACAGAGGACATGCAACCCAACCATCCCAAACCCCTTGGGCACGCCCAGCACAGCCCACTCACTCCCTCCAGCGCAGGTGGGACACACCCCCGCCGAGCACCGGTGGGCAGGTGGGTGTTCCCTCCTAGACTAATCATGTTTGTTTGTGGCAGCACCTGCACAGAATAAAGATGATGCCAGGGGCATTCTGAGTCATTTGGGTTTGGGCTGAGCAATGTCACAGAGGTAGTGCAGTGATGAGAGAGCTCAAATTTTATTTTCGTGATGGAAGGTCATGTGCAGGGTGGGATTCCCCTGCTCTGTCTCAGCCTGTAGCCGGGTGCAGGAACACTCATCCTTCCCACAGCTGTTCCTGGGTGTCACCTCTAGTGCCCCACCACTGCTGACTACACTTCAGGGTAAGGCAACAGTGGACACACTGAACACTGACACATCTTTTCCATTGTGTAACTCCTCTGCCCCTGCTGCTCCAGCTGGGAACAAGTGGTGGACTTGAGGTACTCCATGCACCTTGGAGAGATGCCCAGGCTCATTGAGCAGGACGAGGCCGCGGTGGAGAAGTTTAGGTATGAATGCATCTCCTAGAGCAGGACTGCAGCATCCTGAGGGGCTGCTGGCCAGGGCCTGGACATGCCTACAGGCCCAGGACTTGCTTCAGGGTCTGGAGGGGGAAAGATGGGTGGCATGAGATGCCCTTTATATTGGTACCTCAGCACTGCTCAAGCAAAGATGGCTTTTGGTCCACAGACCATTGGAGTGACTGTGTACTGCTATTACCACTTGGCTGGAGTGGCCATAAATACCTGGTGTGCCGGTGATGAGATACAGCTGTGCCATCTGTCTGCTGCAGGGACAGTGGCCTGGCACCATGCTGATCTGGTAGCCATGAGACACTGCAGCCAGTCTCAGCTGGGGCTCCTGCACACTGCTGGTGGGCAGGTTTGGGGTGCAGCCTGGTCTCCTCGTCCTGCTGACACGGAGACTCCCTGCAGGTCCGTGCCCCCAGGCTGGACCTATGAGCACGACATGGAGCTGGGGCGCTTCCTGTACGATCACAGCGAGAAGAAGCTGCTGTGCATGGACTGCACCAAGGAACACATCAACAGCATCGAGGTCTCCTCACAGATGGTGCGTAGTGGGGCTTCTCTGCAGCTTAAAATCAGCATAAGACATGTGAGCACCACCACAGATGTGGGGAGGAGTGGCCAGCTGTGGCTGTCCCCTCTGTGAGGGGCAGGGGATGGGTGGGGGGTTTTGCTGCTCTAGCGCAGCTGTTGGGATTTGGGCATCAGGACCCAAACCCCATTGTGTCTTTGGGGAACTAGGGGTCCACAGCCATGCCCAGTTTGCTATGTCAGGGAGCCACCATCCACTCACAGCCTAACAAACCAAGGGGCTGGCCTGTTCCTGACCTCCTCTGAACCCACAAAACCCATCTCAGAGGAGGCCATGGCATGTCCAAGGATGCTCATCTCCCTCCTCTGCTCCCTGCACTCTCGCAGGAGGATCATGGTGCAAATCATCTGACGGACAACCTGACGGACACCTTCTGGGAGAGCAACGGGCCCCCGGGGCAGCACTGGGTGCGGCTGAACATGAAGAAAGGCGCCATTGTCAAGTGAGACCTCAGGGTGTCCCCTCCATGCCAACAGCTGTGCCAGGGAAGGGCAGGGTGCAGGGCAAAGCACCATCTTCCTCTTCAACCCAGATTTCCTCCAGCTCCAGCTGGGAGCGTGGAGTTGAGCTGGGGGACAGCTGTTGCCAAAGGCACCCCAGGAAGACACAGCTTTGCCCCAGGCCTGGGACAACTCTGGGCGTATCTGTGGGCCCAGGCAGCTCATGAGGGGAGGACAATGCTGTTCCTTGCTCTTCTCACCTCAGGAAACTGTGGCTGATGCTGAATGGACAGTCCGACTCCTATATACCCAGGCGAGTGGCTGTGTATGGGGGAACACCAAGCAGGCTGCAGCCCCTGAGAACAGTCCTAATTAACAGGTGAGTAATGAGTGAGGAGCAGCCTGTGCCCAGCTTGTGCCAAACTCCTGAGCTGTCGCTGCATCCTGAGTGGATGTTAAGGATGGGGCTGGCGTTGGTTCTGAGTGACTTGCCAGTGACAGTGGCTCTCCAAGGGTCGGAACTCCCTGGGTACAGGCTATATCTGCTCCCACAAGTGTGGTGGTCCCTTGCTTTCATGTGCCAGTCAAGTGCCTTAATCTCCTCTCCTGCTCCTCACCCATGCTGCAGCAGCTGGTCTGCAGTGTGCTTCCTTCTGCCTTTTGACTTTGGTGATCTTTGTGCCTCTTCTTCCTCTCTTCTGGGAACACGCACCACTGCTGTCACCTTTCTGAGCATCTCTGCCATGCTGCAGCCAAGAAGTCCTGGGGTGCTTCACCTTTCCATCTCCACCCTGGCCCTGAACACCGTTCACAAGGCAGCCAGGGTCTCCTCCATCTTCCCCCAAAATGTGCCTGTTTGTTTTGTTTTGGCTGAGCAGTGAAATCTGACTCTGAAGAACCAACCATGAGACTGCAGAAGTGTCCTTTGCAGTGGCAGGAGACAGCTCCTCACTGCATCTGAATACTTGGAGTGGTTTTTCCCCATGGGCTTACAGGACTTTGATGGGACCTGGACAAAGGTGTTGAAAATACACTTAGTAAATTGCTTATTTACACAAATCCCCATTTCTTTCAAAAACACACCACCCTTGCATGGCCAGCTCCGCTTGAAGGATGGTTCTGCCCTTGTGAGATGTGCTGGGACCCCCCCAAGAAGAGTGACATGCTCTCAGCCATCTTTGTCTTTCTGTACTGCTTTGAATTTGTGCTCTTTTTTGGCTTTTTGGATGTGGCTTCCACCTTCTCCAGAACATCTCTGTGCCTCTGACAGCCTCTTCTCTCTGCTTGGGCAGCTCCTGCCACAGCCCTGGTGAGGTGGAGGGGCTTTCACATGGGTAGAAGCACATCCTTGGCTGGGAAGCCAGAGTGGCCAGTGCCTCACTGGCCACCTCACTGTTGTCTGTGCCTCATGGCTGTGCCATCTCCCTCTGTGCTGTGTGCAGGAACAGCTACCAGCGTGTCTGCATCCTCCGTGACATGAAATCCCACATGCCGGTGCTGGAGATCCGCTTCCTGGAGTGCCGGGGTGAGCCTGTGCTCCCCGACTGCAGCTGCCAGCCCAGCCTGGCCCTAAACCCGCAGCTGGTCCTGGGAGTTGTGGCTCTTTCTGCCACACTGCCTCCTTTTTGGGATCCACTGGCAGGAAGGTTGAGGAATGAACTTCATATGAGATGCTGCAGGTGCTGGGGGCACCTCGCCCCTGGTTGCAGCATCCAAGCCGTGCTGGCCACAGCACACACAGCATCACTGTTCTTTCTTGGCAGAGCAAGGGTACAATGTCCGTCTGCAGGGGATTAAGATCGTGGCCATCTGGGAGTGGGACCTGATCCTGAACGCCGACGTGTTCCAGCCAGCCCGGCTGGTTCGCTACCCTCTGCTGGAAGGGGTGAATGCTGACGTGCTGTACCGGCGAGCTGTGCTCATTCAGAGGTATGGCACAGGGATGCCATGATTCCTACAGTGATCTCAGTCCCAAAAAGCATTGTGCCCTGACCCACAGGGCAGCTGCAGGCTGGGGTCAGCACTGACCCCACAGAGACCCTCGACAGTGATTCAGCTACAGCGGCGTGGGCTGGGCTGCCCTTGTTTGCAGCATTTTCTTGGGGGAAAATAAATAAAGTGCTTGGCCAGAGGGTGCTGGGTGGCTGCTCCCCTTGTGTTTGACATCCCTCCATGGCCTGGAGAGGACCCATGTGCAGGTAGCACTGTGCCCATGGGTTGTGGTGAAATGTTGCTCTCCTGCAGCCTCACACTGTTCCTCTCCTGTCTCCAGGTTTGTCCAACTCCTGGAAAGTGTCCTGTGTTACCTGATCCCTCTCTCTGAGGACAGCATTGGCACCTTCAATGCCCTCAGGGTGAGCATGTGCCAGGCTTCCCTGGGATGGTGCCAATAGGGACATCTCCTCACGAGTTCAGGTTTTCTGGGGGCTGTAGTGTTCCCTCCTTGATCCAGTGGGGACAGACCAGCCCAGGGCTGAGAGCTGCCATGTTTGGTGTTGCCTGAGGGGTGGAGAAGCATCCCCTGCAACACCAGGGCTGACCTGGGAAGAGGAAGACAGCAGGTGGTAGCAGGATCAGACCTCTAACCATCCGTTCTTGTCCCTTGTTAGAGCATGAAGCCATTCCTGCTGCTGTCCAAGCAGAGTGAAGCCCTTATTGCCCACTGTCTGCAGTCCTCAGAGAGCTCTGCTCCTCACACTGTGCCAAAGCTCTCCATCAACCGGCTCCTGGCCCGGGAGCACCGAGCCAACCCTGCGCTGGACCCCAGCTGTAGGAACACCGTCTTCACCCAGGTATGACAACACCGTGCCCTGTGCCAGCTACCTGTCACTTCAGCAGGTATCTTGCCCCCATTTCATCCCCTTTCTGCTCTACTACTCTCCAGCTGTATGAAGGCCTCAGATCTTCCAAGATCAATATGTCCCTGGACTACAGGTAAGTCTTCAGTGTCATATTTGTGGGGTGTCACTTCCCCAGAGCATGGTGCAAGGGGATTCCAGGTGCTGCTGGTATGCTCGGAGGAGGGATGTGCATGGCTGTTGCTTCCCCACAGGTGGCCCTTGACCCACAGCCAGTGGTGGGAGTGTGAATTCATCTCTGAGGGCATCATTGATCATGGTGAGAGCTCTCCCTGGTGTCTCCTGTGTTGGGGTGCAGCTCAGTGGGTGCCCATGCTGTACTAGCTGCTCTGGGAGAGGCAGCCCTGCTCTGCAAACATGAGATCATCCCTGTATCTCCCCTACCCACCAGTTCTGCTGCTGCCCCAGGGGGAGAAGCAGCTTAGCCAGATCCTGTGGCTCTGTGTCTGGCCCTGGTGTGTCAGGCATTAACCATCCTCTGCCCCCCTGGCAGGTGGTGGCTTTCGGGACAGCCTGTCAGATGTGTCAGAGGAATTGTGTCCCAGCTCCAGCGATGTCCCGGTGCCCCTGCCATTCTTTGTGCGCACCTCCAATCAGGTTTGGCATCCCACTGCCTATCCAGTCAGTTAGCAGAGCCTGGAGTGTTAGCCCTATCTTAATGCTCGCAGGGCTATTGGCTGGGGGAGCTGTGCTTGTACCTGGGTGGTAGAGATCTCCTGGAGGAGTGTAGAGGGCTGGCGAGGCCAGTGGAGGGGTGATTGTAGGGTAGGTTGCAGGAGAGACCATGCTGAGCTCGTGAAATATCTGTGTGTCCTAAGTGTCTCTCCCACAGGCCAACAGCAGCAGTGACACCAGGGACATGTATGTCCCCAACCCCTCCTGCAAGGATTTCCCCAAGTATGAGTGGATTGGGCAGCTGATGGGAGCAGCCCTGAGGAGCAAGGAGCTTCTGGTAAGCACAGCAGTGCCTTCCTGGCCAGTGAGGGGACTTGGCAGGGGCCACCCTGTCTTGGGCAGAGGGACTGCCCATGGGTGAAGGCGAGGCAGAGGGAGAATGCTCGTGTTCACTCTTTTTGGCAGATCCTGTCTTTGCCAGCGCTGGTGTGGAAGCAGCTGGCAGGGGAGGAGGTCAGCTGGAGCAAGGACTTTGCCACTGTGGATTCAGAGCTGGTGAGCAGGGCTGTGTGCTGGCAGGGCAGCGCTGTGGTCTCTCATGGCTGTTCTGGCTCCACTGTGGTGGCTATTGCTCATTTGGATTGCAGGTGAAGCTGCTGGAGGTGCTGGAGAGGGTGGACAAGGAAGGCTTTGAGTTCATGTTTGGCAGCGAGTTGACCTACACGACAGTGCTGAGTGACCAGCGTATGGTGGAGCTGATCCCCAATGGCAGCAACACCGCTGTGCGCTACGAGGACCGCAAGGAGTTCATCCGCCTGGTGCAGAAGGCTCGGCTAGAGGAGAGCAAGGAGCAGGTGACACTGTCCCCCAGGGTTGGAAGGGGACCCTGCTCCTGTAGCAAGACATCCTGGTTTCTTTGTGCATCCCATGCCTGGGATGTCCATGTGCCCTGGGGATCCCTTTTGGGGCCCTGTGGTTGCTGTCCACAGAGCCCTAGGTGGATGCCAAGGGCTTAGATCCCCTGTGGTGACATGGAGCCTGTTCTGTGTTCCCACAGATTGCAGCCATACGTGCCGGGCTTCTCTCTGTGGTGCCTCAGCCTGTGCTGGACCTGCTCACCTGGCAGCAGATGGAGAAGAGGATCTGCGGGGACCCAGAGATCACAGTAGCTGAACTACGGAAGTTCAGTAAGTCACAAGGCCAGCCCAGAGCTGCTCCCTGACCTCCACAAGGGCAGGGGATCCTCTTGATAGTGCTTGTCCTGCAAATGCATCCTGGTCATGGGGTGCCTGAGAGCCTGGGGGAGGATAAGCCAGTGGGTCCCTGGATGCTTCAGGTTTAGCAGCAAACCCCACTGGATCCCACTCTGGTCCATCTGGTCCTTAGTGGCCACTCTGCAACTAGGACCTCTGTTTCCCCACCCACCATGACACAAGGTGCTGGTCCCACTCAGGGGTACCGGGGGCTCTCATGGGCTCATGGAGGAGCAGAGGTCTCCTCCTTTCCTTTGCTTTGCTGGGAGTTTCTAATTAAGCCATTGCACATTTTTTGTTGCAGTCTCGTTTGAAGACTTCCCCTCTGATGATACTCGTATGCAATATTTCTTGGAGGCACTCAACAACTTCACCAGCGGTGAGTGACCCCAAGCCTTTCCCTGCTCTTCACGTGCAGTAGGACAGGCCAGGGCATGGGGTACCCACTGCTCTGTGCCCCAGGGGTGCTCACCAGGTGCTTCCCTGGGAACTCGTTGGAGTCATCCCACCTGGCCTTTCCTGGGATTCTGAGTGCATCCCTTAGCTTTGCCCTGTGCTCCTGGAGTGATTCTGCAAGGCAGATCTTGCTGTTACAGCAGCAACTAGGACAGCCCTGTCCCTGAGAACTGAACTCTGTCCTTCCCCTCAGAGGATCTCAGCCGTTTCCTCAAGTTTGTCACCGGCCGGAGCCGCCTCCCAGTTCAGATCCGTATCTACCCAGAAAGGTCGAAGTGAGTCCATCCTGCCTGTGTTGAGGTCCCTGTGCCATGCTGGGGTCCCCACATGATGTGAGGTCCCTGTGCTATGCTGGAGTCTGACTCTCCTTTCTCCCCAGCTTGGATGAGTTGGACGTGATGCCACAGGCCAGCACTTGCTCCTGCAGCTTCTTCTTGCCCAGCTATTCCTCGTGAGTTGAGCTGGGGATAGGGATGCTCCCCACTCCTTGGGGCTGATGTTGGGGTTCCCATCAAAACTCCCCAAGCCTTCCCCTGGGGAATGTCCAGGCAGGTGTGGGGAGGGAAGCTTGAGGTTTTCTGTGCCCATCATAGCTATGACCTAGCATTCCCCTGCCAGGGCCAAGGTCTGTGAGGAGCTGCTGCGCTATGCTGTGTACAACTGCATGTCCATCGACACTGATCAGAACTGGGACTAATGAGACCCCCATGTGCCCCACACCATGGAAGCCTCAGGGACACTGCATTCAATAAAACTGCAGGGCCAGATCCTGCTGTCCTGCTCCGGGTCCTGTTTGTGTCTGTGCTTCTCTAGGGCTGGAACTGGAGCGTGTGGCCAGTGCTGCAACTGGAAGAGTCTGCATGGCACTGGCTGCTGGGTGCTTTGCCTGCACTGGGTCATGTATGGTGGAGAGCGTGGCATGCGGGGGCGGGGGGCGCTGTGAGTCCTGTCCCTTCTCTGGACATGGTGTGGGGAGCACAGCTGCAAACTGACCCCCCAGTGCCCCCCAGTACACCCCACACAGAGCCCCCACTGCCCCCCCATTACCCACCCGCAGTTCTTCATGCGGCCGCCTGGGGGCGCTGTTCCGCCGAGCGCTCCCCGCGGCTGGGCAGGGATCCATGACTCGGCACTCGGCAGCGCGGGATCCTTCGCTCGGTGTTCTTCTCGCCGTCCTGGTTGGGTGAAGGCCGCCCGCAGTCCACCGGGGAGGCGGATCGATTCCATCGGCGCTCACCCGCGATTGACGCGCTCGGCTGTCCGCGCGCAGGCGCAGCGCGGACGCGCCGCCATTGCTGCGCTGTCAGTGCCCGGAGCAGTCGCAGGGACCGGAGGAGTGAACCGGCCTTGTCTCACCTGTCCCGTCTCTGTGTCCCTCTGCCACACGATGGAGTTCCAGGCCGTAGTGATGGCGGCCGGAGGTGGCTCCCGCATGACGGACCTGACCTCCAGCATCCCGAAGCCGCTGCTCCCGGTGGGAAACCGGCCCCTGCTCTGGTACCCGCTGAACCTCCTGGAGCGCGCCGGGTTCGAAGGTGAGGCACGGCGGGGTCTGGGCGTGCTGATCCCGGTGACTGCGGACTGCCCCTGCTCACTGCGGTCATCGCCGCCGCTCCCGTCCGTTTTCCTGCCGTTCTAATGCCGTGTCGCAGGTGTCCTGTTGGACGGGGCAGTTGCTGTAGCACATCTCTCCTCTGCGCTGGAGCTGTACTGTTGGCCCGTGTCATCCCTTCCTGCCCTCTGGGCTGAGTTCTCTGTGACTGCACCCTCTGCCCCTCTTCTCACCAAGGGCCGGGAGTGTCTGGAAGGAGGTTGTAGAGAGGTGTGTGTCGGTCTTTTCTCCCAGGCAACGAGTGACAGGATGAGAGGAAATGGTCTCAAGTTGCACCAAAGGAGGTTTAGATTGGATATTATGAAAATTTTTTTTTACCTAAGGGATTTTAAAGCATTGGAACAGATTGTCCAGAGAGGTGGTGGAGTCACCATCCCGGGAAGTGGTTCAAAAACCATGAGTATGTGACACTTGAGGGCGTGGTTTGGTGGTGAACACGGTGGTGGTGCTGGTTGGTTGGACTTGATGATCTTAAAGGTCTTTTCCAAGATGAGCGATTCTCTGATTCGAGGCTTTTCCCAGCTTTGATGTCTTTTCCTGTATTGCTAACCATGAGTCTCTCATGTTTCTTTCTCAGAGTCGTTAATGGCAGCAGCGTGAGAAGCTCTCAGGGGATGGCTCGTGGTTTGTTGTTTGAGTCTGGCCCGAAGTTCAGGGTTACTGGCTCTGTGTGAGGTGTTCAGTCCATGTGGCAGCACAGAGCCAGGCGCTGGGGCTTGGCCAGAACAGGGCAGGGGGAGTGGCAGACTTGTGTTGCTCACCTGTGGGCTTTGCTTGTGTTTGCTCACCTGTGGGACTAAGGTGGTGTTTAGTACCTGGTGAGCTGCTTCAGTATCTTCTGAGTTTAGGCTTTTGTTCACCTTTTGAGTGCTGGACCAAATCTTTCTGTGGTGTCCCCCATCTTCTTATAAAGCTTCTTCCTGACACCTTTCAAGTGTCTGGGTTTTTTATGTTTGTGTTTCTCTTTTGTGTTTCTACTTCTCTGTTTTGTCTTTGTGGTTATTCTGTACTTTGTCCTGAGTTTGTGGCTTTTTTTCTTGACTGCTTCCTTCTTCTGTGAAGATGTAAAGATTAGCTCATGATTATCTGTGTTAGCCTCTTACTATTTCAGTGTGAAGAAGCAAAACTAAGAGGAGACTTTGCCTTTATTCTGTTTCATTAGAAAATCCTAAAGAACTTTTGTTCTTTGGATTTGTTTTTTGTTTGTTTGTTGAAATCTGCATTCTGAATATCTGCCTTCTTTGTCGGTTCTCCTTGTCTCTTTTTTTTTCAGTAGTTTTATCTTGCAATGGAAATTTAGATAGCTAAAATCTATGTAATCACTATTGTGCTTTGTGTGGCTCTTTATTGAGAAATAACCATTTGCACTTGATGCTCTAGTGAACCACTAATGATTCAGCCCTAGTCAGGCTGCATCTGGAGTTCTGTGTCCAGTTCTGGGCTCCTCAGGACAGGAGAGACATGGAGCTCCTGGACTGAGTCCAGTGGAAGGCAAAGATGATGAAGGGACTGGAGCATCTCTCTTAGGAGGAAATGCTGCGGGAGCTGGGCCTGTTCAGCATTGAGAAGAGACAACTGAGAGGGAACCTCATCAATGTCTATCAGTCTCTGAAGGGAGGGTGTCAGGAGGATGGACTGGGCTCTGCTCAGTGGTGCCAAGCCATGGTACAAGAGGAAACAGGCAGAAACTGATTCCCAGGAAGTTTCACTTGAAAATGAGAAAGAACTTGTTTAATCTGCAGGTGACTGAGCACTGGGACAGGCTGTCCAGAGAGGGTGTGGGACCTCCCTTACTGGGGATATCCCAGAACCATCTGGATGCAATCCTGTGCAATGTGGTTTGAGATGACCCTGCTTGAGCAGGGAGATTGGATCAAATGACCCAGTGTGGTCCCTTCCAACCTGAACCATGCTGTGACTCTGTGATACTGCTGCAGTCAGATCTTTCTCCTTTCTCACCCGTAGCTCTTCAACTTATCTGTCCCCAGTGAAAATGTGGACATGCAGGTTGTATTCAGTAAATGTATTCAGCTTCAGTAAGCAAACTGCCACCTTCCTCCTCCTTGCTTCATGCCTGTGACCAAGCTGTACATTCCTGCATTAAATGATCCAGTGGCATGAATTCTCTCCCTGGATGAGTTTTATTAAGTGCTGCATAAGACTTCAGTTCCTCATACTTGTTTATGTAAGTAAGTAGGTGTTCCATGGGCTGACTCACTGTGTCTCTTTTGCCCTAATTGCAAGTGCTTCTTCATCTCTCCTAATATTTAGGAGACCTTTGCCCAGCTTACCAGGTTTATGCTCAACTGTGTGAGTTACAACTTGCACCTGACACCAGTTCTGTCTTCATGACTTAATTCTTTGCCTAACTCAAGGTGTGCTTTCAGTCCCTTTCCCTAGAGGTTTTTCAGCCTCTTTTAAATCCATGTTGGCATCCAGCATGGGAGTGGAAGAGCAGCCATGTCTCTGGCACTAAAATGCCATACAATCCCCATGTTTACAGTTCCTTCCTCTTTTCTTTTAATAGGCTCAAGATGAGTTAAGCTTTGATTGATGCAGATTTATTCTTGAGATGTTTTCATCTTGCCTATACTAGTATTATCATTATTATTTGTTATTTCCTGTACTTCTTTGTTAATATTCCATGTGGAATACAATGTTATAGTGTTGGGGTGTTTTGAGGGGATATTTTAACTGGAAGATTTGATTGTTGCTTTTCCTTCCTGTTCTTGAGACTGGGGGAAAAGGTTTCTTGTCATTTTGTTTCCTCAGTCTTTTCTTTGCAGAGCTTCTGTTCTCACATTCTTCATTTTGGAAAATACTCTTTCACGCCAGTGTTAATTTCCTTCAAATATGGATTTATCCTTTTTCTTTTGTAGATGGAATGAGTTTGTTGCTCATACATGACTCCACTTTCTTGCCAAGCTGATGCTGAGAAATAGTTTAACCATTGTATTGTAATAGTGTGGTTGGTGGTGGTGTCCACAGAGGATTACACAGGATCGGGGCAGCAGAAGACAAAGCTCTGAAGTGTTGGTGACATGAACACGGGGTTTCATTGGTCCGTTTGAGGACATATGGTTTGAGGTTGCTGGTTAATGATAGAAGAAGCGTCTGTTCTGTCTTGCTAACCTCGTGCCACACGTGTCTCTTTCAGTAACAACCTCCACCCAGCAAAGCAGGGGAGATTGTTTTCATATTCATTGGCAGTTTAATTCTTTTCTTGAAAAGTTACTGCTGCCAAAAGAGCTTGGCTAGGTGGAGAACCCAGTTATGTTACTCAAGCCTTTTGACAGTTCCATCAGCCTTTCTAAATAAAAAAGTGTCTGTCTCCTATTTGTGATGAATATTATTTAGATTTTTTTTCTGCCTCATCTCATCTCATCTCACTCTCCCTTTTCCTAGAGGTCATTGTGATTACAAGGAAGGAAATCCAAAAGATGCTAAACCTGGACACAAAAATGAAGCTCGATTTTGTGTGCATCAGTGACAACATGGACATGGGTACAGCAGATTCACTGAGGCATATTCACCAGAAAATTAAGGTATTACTGTCTTTTATTGAACTTGACTGGAAGTTATTTGTTTATAATTTTTTTTTTGCTGTGTTGTGAGGAGTGTACTGTGTAATGATGCTGTGTATAACTGAATTTCCTGATCTTCAAAAGAGCTGAATTTTGTGTCACCTCATGGGGGAACTCGCACAAAGACTCTGAATGACTGGATTTGAGAGTTGGGAAGGCTGCAGCCTGTTCAGGCGGGGCTCTGGCTGCTTCTTGGTCAGTGTTAGCTTTCTCTCCAGGTAATTAAAAGGTTGTACTTGTTTCTGCAGTTTTTGATACAATGTGTGATAGTTGTTGTCCCCCTAGTGCTTGGGAAAGTAGCTCTGCACAAACGTTCTTTCCTGTCTCAGGCAATGCCGTGGTGCTCAAGAAAGTTTGTGTTCACTGTTGGTCTGACACAGGTGTGCTTGCACTGTTGGGTCAGTGACTTGTGCTAGGCTTCAGTTTTCTGCTTTTTCTCTGCTTTTGCTCACTTGGTTTTACAGTAAGCTTTTCAATAAACCGTGCCCAGATGTGATAAAGGGCTGCTGTTTGAATAAAACCAAGTTTATAGAATTTTAATTTCCAGCTGCATAATTAAAACACTCCCATGTAAGGCAGAAATGCTGCTCGGAGCTCTTACTGTGATCTGGGATGGAATTTTGTTTTTGTTATTGTCATAGACTTAATCATAGGATTTGTTCCCTGTCTGTTTAGGCCATCTTAGCCAAATTGCCTGTTTAAATAAATGTTGCAACAGAACATCAATGAGTGCTTAAGTCCTGAGGTTTCTTTTTGAAGCTCTTTTTGAAGCTAATAAAGTACAGTGTTACAGGCTATATACTCCCAAGAGAAAGACTTCAGTTGAGACAAGGTGAAACTTCAAGCAATTAGGGACGTGTAGGTGGCACAAGGAGACTGATCTGGCAAAGGAATTGATGCAGAGCTGACTATTAAGAGGATGAAAACAATACATAACAAAGAAAATCAAAATTAACAAAATCAGTTTAACTGAACTGAATGTTTCTGTCTTTTGGAGAATCATGTTTTGTCATAACTGAGTTTGGCAGTATTTGTTAAATACATGCATGCAATAAGGAAGTATCTGCAAACTGGGACCCTGACCTTGCAGTTTTATTGCCTCATCAGTGATGAGTCCATATGTCGGGGTGTCCCTCTTTTTGGTAATCCAGGCAGGTCTGCTTAGGGGCCCTGGGAGACAACAAGCAGAGTGTGTGTGAGTTAGAAAATAGTGTCTTCACAGGCGGCAGTGTTGATCTTCTGTTTAATTTCCAGAAAAAAGGCTTCGAGATGATGTGAGGTAGTCCTGAAAACCACACAAGTTTTCATAAGTCAGATGCTGCATATGAATGGCAGCAGCTGCTTCTGCCCTTTTTATTCCACATCTGCTTGTCTAGGCACAGAGGACAAAGTGGTCTCTTATTTGAAAGAAGCCTATACTAAGTTCTTGAGCAGATTGCTGCACTGTGTATTTTGGAGTCATTCCTCTAGCAAATGCATGCCACTGGTGCACCTCTTACAGGGTATGCCCTCTCCTGTGTGCTATAGGTGAGAGAACTCCACAGTAGAGGTAGCTGAAAAGCTGCTGTATGTTGGCTGTGTTTGCAGTGCAGCGGGAGAGTGATCTCGTTGAAGAATGAGTTTCCCTGGTGAAAACAGCTGCTTCTTGTGGCCATGGTTTGCTGGCAGACTTTTTGCAGCCCATGCCAAAAGTCTGATGAGAAGTTTAAACTGGTTGCTGAAACTTAGTTGTCACAAATTGAGTTAATTGCCCACGGACAGAAGAGCAAGTATGCTCAGTGAAAGCGAGGTAACATGGCACAGTATAGAAAACTTGCTTGTGTGCAGTGCAAGTGACAGGGAGTAAAGCCAAGATTATAAATGCACAGTAAGAAATATGTCTAAGGGTAGCAGAACTGCTGATCACAAATTCCGAGATGTGCATAAAGCACTCTAAAGCATAACATTTCATGACTTGCTGCCTTGTCTAGCTTTGACTGAAGGAGTCTCACTGCTGCTTGCTGTGCCTGCAGTTTTGGGCCTTTTTGTTGCGTTACACCTTGGGTAATGAAGCTTGATACTTTAAAGATTAGATGTCAAGATTAGACTTAAAGAATTGCATTCAGTAGTAGCATGAGAGCACCTGCATGCAAAACCTGTAAGGGCTAAGGAGGCATAGTTTCCATTGTTTTCTCTCTTTATGCTGCTGGTGTTTTTGGCTGCAGGTAAGACTGACTGACTTGTCATTCACAGTAACAAGCATCTGACTCTGCCAGTCTTACTTTTTGCAGGTTGTTCAGAAGTTCATGGGAGCAAAGGAAACCCATAAAAGTTTTTGTTTGCTGTTTGCCCTCTGTGCACCCACAGTAATGTTTTTGACAACTTTGCCTCAGAAGTTGACATACTAGATGTAGGTTCTTTGCTCTATTGGAAGTCTTCCTGTTGTTTTTGGCTGTCTCAGCCTACGTCTGATTGACAAGGTACCAGCTTCATTAGGGTTTTTATGTTCATTACAAGTCTGAATGTATCCTTTTCTTGGATCCTTCATACAATAAAAATATTATGCTAAACTTGATTCCTAAAGGCACCTGCTTGACAAGTAGTGAACACCAGAAAACTTGGTCCTAAAAGTTTCACTTTGTGGATTCCTAAGCTTGGGTGTCAGTCTGGCCTCTTCTTTACCAGTAGTTCTCTAACTGACTTGTGTGGTGTGTTGTTTTGCTTGGTTTTAGTAAACATTCAGTTCTGGGGTCTGAATAGCAAACGCCATTAATCAGTTTGTTCTCACAACTTTACAAATGAAAACTGAGGCATGATGAGGTGGTTTACCTGGGATCATTAAAGAGATTTGTACCAGTACTGTAAAGTGGACTTCTGTCTCAAATATCTTACAGTTTCATGTATAAGATAAGCTGATGGTATTATCTATTCTGTGTAATATTACATACTCTGTTTCCCCACCTTCAGAAAGCCAGCAGGACAAGACATTGAATACAAGTTGAAGCTGTTTAAGTGAAATCAGTTGAGGAAACTTCATTAGAGCTGTAGTTCAATTCTGAATCTCCAGTGTTGGGGTTTATTCAGTGTGTGCTAGAGTATGATTTTAAAAAGGTCCTCAGTCTGGAATGTGTCAGTCTGAAAATAATTAACTGAAAAATAATTTTGCAGCATATGAAGTAGAAACTAAGGGATTTTTTTGCCTGTGTTTGTATTACCAAATAAAAAAATGACACCAGTGTTTTACACTAAGTGCAGCACTTAAAATTACATTGTCAAAAAGCAAAAATGTTGGTATAGGACCTATTTATTTCTTAAATGTTTTGTTTTATACAGGGATATAAAGACAGTTTGTGAAAGAACATTGTGACAACTGTTGATCAGACCCTTTAATTACCCTCCTATGCACCATCCCAGCATTTCCCTGGAATGCAGTTTGTTTCAGATCGTGCTATGATCTGTGTGCCTTATGACAGCTTTCATGGGTATCATTTTAATATCCAGTCTTAGGGTTTTGATAGCACTTTAATATCATTGTCAGTTTTATTCTTTTGGCCTTTTAAGTTCCCAGTTTTCTGCTCATCCTTTGAAGGACTGCTAATGAATGGATTTTCAAAATATGAAAATGAAAGTAGCGCTCCAAAGATTTAATTATTTTCTTGTTTATATGTAGGATTAGAAGTGGTAGAACATAGGCTGTATAGACTCACAGCTGATGGTATAACAGTGGTGTTGTTGAACTGCAGCTTTACCATCATAGAGGTGTTGTGTGGTCTCTCTTAGCTCATGTTCTAGCCTCGGCAGAGCAGTAAGTCAGTCTTCATGCCTTTAGGTTTGGATTGACCTTCCCGGTCTCGAAGAGTGAAGAAAGTTCCCGTGCTTCAGATAGGGCTTTGGCAAGGGCATAGTATACAGAGAAATTTAACCTATTCTGGAAGATGGCAATCTGCCTCTGTAGCTGAGGAAAATCATTACAGGAACACTGGGTTTATTTATTTGTCTGTTTGTTTGTTATGCTTTCCGACTTCAGTTTTCTTTCAATTGTTCACATATGCAGTTATACTAGAGTAATTCTGAAGTGTTTCACTTAGTAAAAACTTCAGTACCTTTTGAGTTATTGCCTTCCCTGCAGCATGAAAGTGAGGTGAGTTCAGCAAGACTTATAGGACACAAAAAGAGGCACTGCCTTTTGGCTGTTTTACTTCATGTCTACCAGTGTTTGAAAAACTGTGTCAAGTAGTGGTGTTTTAGTCTCTGGCTTTGATGAAGCCAATCTGCTTTTGTCTTAATCTCTTGTTTGCACCAAAGAATATTCTTGACCTGTCAGGAAGTGTTTGAAAAATAAAAAATTAATTAGCCGAGCTATAAAAAATTCTTTTTGTACAAAAAAAATATCAAACTTTCCTTTATGAAATCTCATTTTCCACATCCAGATTTTTTTCCTGTCACTTTCTGATTCCACTCGCTTTAAATATCTTTGATCAGTCAGTTAGGGTGTTCCTGGTTGCTGTTTCACCCATTACAGGCATGGGGAGGCATGTTGCCTTTGCATGCTTTTCTAGTAGCCTGGAGAATCTGTGTGGGGGAAGAAATAATCTGCTTTCTTAAGAATCAGGTCCTCTAAAAACTAAATTTTCATTAGGAACCAAATAGCAAATAATTTGAGTGTAAGGAAAGCTTAATCTAGCCCTGGGCATGAATAACTAAATACCTCATCCATAGATGATAAGAAAACATTATTCTTGCTCTGGATTTGTACTGGAATTTCCTCATATATACTGCTTCGATATTAAGATGGGTTTTAAATGTGATCAGTGTTTGGTATTTTTAGTAAAACAGTATGGCTGATTTTGCAGGTGGACGCAGTTAAAGTGTAATTTAATAACTTCCATGACCTTGTTTTTATTTATTTTTATTTAGCATCCTAAACTTGCTAATTGCTTGGAAGGGGTTCTGTGTAAGAGATACGGCTTTTCTTTAAAATCACATATAATTGCTTTCTCATCAAAAACTATAACTAGTCCTTATTTCTGGTTTTCCTTGGTAAGCAGCACTGGCTGGAGCATTCAGATGAGTTGAATCTGAGTAACAGGGAAATCAGTAAGAGTCTTGACTGTTTCAGTGGTGATACGTGATACAGGCTGTGGTAGCAGATGATGCAGTTTTGTTTTGTAGGCAGCTTGTTTGGTTGGTTTGTTTTGGTTTTTTTTTGTGACTATGGGGAGTAGCGTTTTATGTAATGAAATCGTTGTTCTCACTTAGGGTGGCCTTTTCCTCTGTAGCTGGTGTTAGTGGACATGTTTTTTTCAAGTCATATTGTAAAGTCTTCTGGTATATCCAGTGTGCTTTTTTGTAGTCCAGATACGGGTCTTCATTTATTTCTCTTCTGCTGCCATTCTTAAAGGCCTTTTCTTGCAGTTCAGTAAACCTCCTTTGGCTGACTCACGGGACCAGTATGCAAAGTGTGTGCCATGACCTGCCATGTTATAGCACAGTTATAGCACATAGAGTTTAGCTGGTAACACAGAACTTGTGATTTTGGGGAATAGTAACAAGAAATTTATGGTAGGAGCTAGAAGCCCAAGAATAAATTGCAGTGTCTCAGAATGTACTAGTTGATATAGTGTGATGATAAGCAGCCACTCTGATGGAGGAAGGAAAGGTTAATGGAAAATTAGAATGTATCAGGTAAAGTATTTTTTATGGTAGAGATGAGAAACTAATTCTATTGCTTAAGGCAATGAGAAGGAGTTGTTTGCCAGGAATACTGAGCAGGTATGGAACTCAAATGTATCAAATGTAGTACAAACACCAGAAAAGGAGATAAGATATTTAGAGTGGAGTGTAAACAGGTTTAAATTTGTTGTGAGAAAACATAGGCTGAAAATTACAGAAATGTTTTAATCTGAGCAAAATAGGATTGTAAGACAGTTTTCCAGGAGTAAACAAGATAAGTATCCCCTAATTTCCTCCTAGAATGAGAATTTGTTTTCTCGTTGTATTTTTGTGTGCTTTTAAATAAGTAAGTAAATCAATAGCTAGAAACACAGGAGGCAAAACTCTTGACTCAGGAAACCCCTTTGAGAACTGTGTTTTTGTGACCACCTGCTTGTACCATTCATCAGGCTGCTAAAGCCCTTTTTGCAGATTGTTAATTACTGTTGATGAAAAAAAAATGGCAAGGGGTGTCGCTGTAGTTTACAAATGAGTTCCTTTGCAATTTAGACATCTCTGATATTTGACTGTTTTGTTTCCTGGGCCAAATTTTGCCAGACCCACACGGCTGCTGTCCGGCACCACCTCCCAGGCTGGGGCTCTCCAGGCCGCAGGTTGAAAAACCTGGTTAACTCATGAATCTGTGTTTTGGGTGGATTGGGTGTGCCTGGATCAAACATTTGTCTTCACTGACTCTATATTATTTTCATCTTCTATTAAGCATTTTTCTCCCTTGTGTCACTCAACTATACTCCAGACAGTGATTAAAATGTGGCGTTCCAGCAGAGTAACAGCAATGGAACAATTTCGTATTTTCCTCCCTCGATGGGCCCTTAGCTGTGTTAATGGAAGCCCTGAATAATGCGGTGTGAATTAATCAGATTGTCTTCTGCTGCTATCGCTGGTGAGTACTTGTGAGAGAAATGTTTCCTCTCAGGTGGTCCAACTGGTTTTCTCAGTTTCAAAAAGTAAGATTACGAAGCAATACAGCTCTTAAAAAGCAAAGCAAAACAAACCCTAAAACGCCACCAAAAAGAAGAAGAAAAACCAACTTTCTTTGAACAAATAAACAAAGATTGAAACTCCAGATCCTCTTGGTATGTGCATCTTTGGGATCCGTGTTGTGTGGAAAGTGTGATGTCACGGTGGTGGTCTGTGTGCTGCTGAGGGTCACTGATCCGTGGAGTCTTGGCCAGCATGGTGAGGCGCTCCGCTTCCTCTGCTGAAAAATCTCCTTTCCAAACACATGATGTAAGTAAGCTTGCTGGAACGGCTGGAAGATGGAATCTGAATCCTTTTGGTACGACTGAGCAGAGTTTGGTGAGCATGGAAAGAAAAACTTAGGTCCCCATAATATAGAGTTATGCATTTTTTTTGTACTGTCAGTGGAAATAAAAAACCCAAATTAAATTCATTTGTAAGAGACAAGATCTCTCTATATAATAGCAAGACTGAGCTAAATATTCTATTAGTCTGTTTTGAAGTAGTAAAAAGAATTTCATCATTTTCTTCCAGCACAGCTGACAGCAAACATTGTTTACTTAACTATTTAAAATGCAAATAAAAATGCTGTCTTGGTGGTTTTTCTGATTCTGCCTTTCACAATGTTGTTAGGGAAAGCAGATGTATCAGATGGCAGCTCACAGGGTATGTAGCATCTTTTTTCTCTCTCTGCCTCTTACTGAGAGCTGCCACCACTGAAGGTACTGACCAGCATTTATTACAGCTTGCATGCCCAAGTCCCATTTCCAAAGCACAGCTGATTGTCTTTGTAGAAAGCAGGCTACAGGGGCAGGTGCTCAGGCTGTGTGGCTGTGGGGAACAATACACCACTGCCTGACTCTGTGCTTGAAGAATGTGTTCAGGACTTTCAGCTGATCGTTATTTTTTTCTGGCAGGGTAGGAGAGAATTCAGCAATTGTTGGGGGGTTTTGTTTGTTTGTTGTTGTTTTTTGTTGTTTTTTAATGTTACTCAGCTTTAGAAGACTCTAGCTAATTAAATTATTTTGCTGCCTAGGTTTACTATGGATAATGGCTGAAACATCAGAAGTTTGAATAAGGCAATTAGCTGTGAAGGTTGGATCAAGAATGATTATTAGGGCATTTGCTATTCTGCCCATTGTCAGCTAAAGAGGATGCCTTCCATTATACAGGCTGGCAAAACCTTAGGTGTTTTGCAAGAAGAGTCATTGACAGACCTGAGATGCCTGTCAGTTTCAATTGTTGCTTCTCCCACTGCATGTCCTTATCCTTTTCATGCTCCTGGGAACTCCAGGCCTGTGCTCATTATGTTAACCAATACCTCTTGTTCCTACATAGAAGTTAATGGTCAATGCTTTTCCTGTATTACAGTGTGTGTTTTCATTTAGGCCCTCTGTGGTTTCTGATGAATTACACAAATTCAGCCTATTCTACTTGCAGACACAGCAAGCTCTTTGCACATGCATGTAGCTGAAGTAATTTATTTAAAAGCATCCTGGTAAAAATATTTTCCTGGTTTTGTCAGCCACTACTAGTTTTCATTTTTGGGGAGTAAATAGTAGTGTTCATTTTGGTAAATCCTCTTTCATTTTCCCTATTTAAAATATATACAGCTGCACTGTGTAAATAACTTACTGTGCTTTAACGATGACACTGCAACAGCTGTAATGCCCACAATTGCCATGAAAAGCCCAGACATTCTATGAGAGAAGAACTGTTAGGATCCAAACATGGGGAAAATACACAAGTAGAAATCCCACAGGCTAGAAACCAAGTAAAAAAGGCTGCAGGCGGCAAGGAAGGAAGATGTTCTCCCAGAAAAATGTAAAAAAAAGGTATCATTGTAGGTGATACTCTTCCCCTGAAAGAGAAAATGGAATTGTCCAGATCAGACACAACTGATGTAACTGTGTGTTGGAGCCTAAGTACCTAGTTCCAGTTTTTGGGGAATGTGGGAGGAAGGAGATGCCAAACATCAGCCCATGGACTTACTGTGCTGGAGAAGGTTTTCCCCTGTGTCTGGTTTTGCAGCTGGTGTTACAATTGTGTAACACTGATAATAGGAATGTGCTGCTGTGAACAGCACAGGCTGTCCCAGAGGCTGTCACTCTTCTCAGCACTGGTTTTCTGTCACTGTTTAATCTGGTGAAAGCCATGGTGAAGATCAGTGGACTTTAGGATGCCTGGAATTTAATTTTGCATTTTTGTCATGCTGTGTTAACTGAGAAACCCAAACAGGTTATCTCATTTTTCCTCGGTTCTGTGCTGAAAACAGAAAAGCAAATGTGTGTTCAGATTTTCTTGAAGCAAATTTAGATATTCTTCTGTAGTATAAACTCAGTCAGCTTCTTTGGGAAGATGAAGAAAATTCTGGATGTAGACGAGTAGTGCTGGAAAAAGCATTGGAAGTCTTGAAGTTTTCATAACATTTTTCTTACAACAGCAGTTGCCCAGACCAAACACCACTGGAAAATTGTAAAGGTGCTAGAGGAGAAAATGATACTGTGTGGAAGATAGTATAGGAATCTACAGTTTATAATAGTGTTTGATTTACCATGGCATGAAAAGCGTTTGGAGGAGAAGAGCCCCGAACATTTGAACAACGCTGATGGGGTTTCAGGCAGGCAGTTGCCCCTCCTGTGTCGGCTGGTGGACATTTGCAGTTCCACTGAGCTGTCTCACGGAGCCTCTGCTTTTCTCTCCTTAGCAGATTTGCTAAGTACATCAGAATTCGGGTTTTCTTTTGAAGCAGTGTTGAAACTGTGTGTTATGTAATGACTTGTTTTGACCTTGGAATGAGTTTTTTTTTTAATTTAAGATTGTGCTGATACTAGCTGCAGAATGGCAGAATGATTCCTGTAGGACACATGCTTGTATCTTTTGGTTTTTATTTGCTGTCTAGTTTGACACTGCAAGGAACCATTATGATCCTCCAGTCTGTATGGGAGTTTGTACCCACTAGTTGGGGCTGCTAGCCCCAGAACTTAGGAATGACTTAGTGAAAGTGTTTCTAAAACATAGCAAGACTTTCTTCATCTACTAGAATGTATGAACTGTCTATTGCATACTTTGATATTTTATTCCAGGTTATACTTATTCTCACTCTTAAACCACTTTGCATTTTATTCCTATGCTGATCACTGGTTCCTAGCCCCTGAATCCAGTCATTCCTGATTTTTGTTGTGCTGCTGAGAGATCTGCAGTTGAGCTGATTGCTGGCTGTGGGCAAAGACCTTCTTTCCCTTCAATAAGTTGAGCCGGTTGAGCTCCATTAGGACTACTTTTTATTATTATTGTGTGTATGACTGCAGCACCTGACTGCCTAAGGCTCTGCTTACATTAAGTGTTAAGCCTGGACTTGAGCTCTGGGCTTTGGCAGCAATTCCTGCTGCGCTGCTGCTGTTGAGGTTGGAGCCCAACTGCTGCGTTCTCCTTTCTGTTCATGTGAGGCAGAGTCCAAGATCAGCTGCACAGCAGGTCTGGTAGTGCTGCCGTCCAGGTAGTCCTGGAAACCTGCCTTCCAGGAATAGGAGTGACGAGGAGAGTGCCATTTGTTTCTGGAGTTCTGCCTGTGGAGAAGGGATCTGTCTGTGCACTGCTTTGAGCCAGGAGAGAATTTACCTTGCCAGGCTTACCCCCCATGAACTGGCAAATTCAGGGTCTGGGATCTGGGGTGCTCCCCTGAGCTTTAGCAGGCACTGTGCATGCTTCTGAATGCCTTTAGATGGGAGAAACAGTGGCAAACTCAGGATTGGGACATAAACCCCGGAGATGACCCTGATCTCAGGCAAAAGAGAGAACCTACCAAGATAGGATCAACTGTGTCAGTCCAGTGCCCCAGCATACTGATAGCATGATAATTGTCAGTGTTCTGCAAGTGTAAGGGTAGCAGATTTTTTTTTTAAGTAAAAGCAGAGAGAGGGAGACAGCAGAGGCCAAGGCCACACCCTTTAGAAGATACAAATGGATATTGGGGCTGTCATCCTGTATTGAAGTGAGGTAGATTTGCTAAGTGCGTGACAAGTGGATGGGATAGGCTATTAAAAGGAAGTAAACAGCTTGTGCTTCATATGATAGAAAACAGAAGCAGTGAAAAAGGGTGACATGGATAGAGGAATAAGCTGGGAAAATTACTTTTGGAGTACTGTATAAGTAGAACAAGAGTGATTTAGTTGAAACCAGAAGAAAAGGTGGATTGCAAAGCCTGTGTTCCAGACCAGAAGTTTTACAGTTTAGTAAGGGTCATAATATCCATGTCCTGCTTTGAAAACATTCTTATTAAGTTTATGAAATTCTAAAAGTTCATCTTTAGAACAGTTTATGTTCATCTCTAAACTTCTGGGTTTGGTACCTGGGAACTGTAGATTACCCTTTTCCACTCCACATGTCATAGGTAACAAGACTTCCTTCTGGGAGGAGACAGGATGCCTTCTAGGCTTGAATATCTTTCCTGTTCCTAGCTTATATATATGTAAATTAAAAAATATTGATTTTGGATGGTAGCTTGTGAGATGCAAAGATAACCGAAAATGGTGTTTTCATCGTATGATCCCATCTGATACAAAACATAGGATGAGCCATATGATGGGACTGGGGTTAAGTCTCCTCCCCAGCTCCTGGCATCTTTCTTGAAGCTTTCTTTGAGAAGATAAACAATGATGCTGACAGGTTACGTATGTGAAGGCATTCACATTGCCTTAAGATATCCTCACCTGATGAATTCAGGGCCATCCAAGAAATTAGAAGAGACTCCCTTGGCTCCCACATTAGACATTTCTGGGTTTTTTGGTGTTTTTTTTTGTTGGTTTTTTTTTTTTTTAAGGAAAAAAGAAGCCTCTAAGAAGCTCTTTTCACGTTGCAGATGTCTTAAAGAATGATTCTTCCATCCTTTAATGAGGAGAGGTTGCTTCTGGATTTCAGATTGAGGGACATTCTGTGCCTTCACTGTCCTCTGTCCTCAGAATAGTTATGAAGGTGCTGGTCTACAGCAAACTTCCTGCTGCAAGATTAGAGCAGAGTAGGTAAATGTTTCATGTCTACTAGCAAAGTACTAAATCATGACTTCCTTCTAAATCTTGCCATCAAGGACATTACAAAAGGAGAATGGGAATTCCCAGCCAAAGGCAGCCATTTCAGTTGGTAGTTAACAAGATCTTGCAGACATCAAAAAACAAATGAGGTTCCCTGCTCCAGTTGCAGCAACAGGCATGGAGCTTCAAAGAGGTCACAGGTGTGGAAATTGGAGGTCTCTTAAGGGAGACTGAGATAAAAAGGCATTCTCTAAAGCCTTGGATGTAAGTTTCTGATCTGAAGAGTGGTGAGTAATGCAATTGCTGGCAGGTATCTTTGACTTTGCCTGGAGAATGCTAACAAGCAATCAAAATGCTTGCCCACAGCCAAACTGTTTTTTCCCTTTCCACTCTTTAGAATAATAAAAAGCATTACACACAAACCCCACTGTTAATGCAACATGTGGGTGAAGTTCCAGGCTATTGTGTATAAAACTCAGTCCTAATTCCAGCAATAATTATAACTTGTTCCCCCCTCCCCCGTTGTTTGGTGACACGGCAGGAAGTGATGCAAAGTTCTCTGTTTTTGCATGTATTAACTTAGGTTGAGTATATCTAATATCCTGATTTTCTTTCTTTTCCTCTCAAAGTCTCAGCTGTAATACTTTGCAATTGGAAACTTTTAACATTTAGCTTCGATGTTTTGTCTGTTTTCAGTTCTGTTAGAAGCTGATTCTACTGCTTGTGGATGTTTTACTTCTTTTCTGTTTATAATGCAATCTGACATTTGTTTTCCTCTTTCTCTTGAGGCTGATTTTGTTCATATTACAGTTTCCTTGCAACACATGTTTTCTCATTTTCTAGTCTGCTGTTTTTGAGGCCATCAGCAGTTTAGGCTGTGAGGTCCTGCCCTTGTCTATACTTGATAGAAAAAGCATAGTGAATACCACTAAAAATTCATAATTTGCTGCCAGCTATCTGTGGTAACCTTGACATCTCCTGTTTGATCATAAGGGCTCCAGCAATAATTGCTGAATATAAAAGGGTTTTTAGCATTGCCTTTGTATGTGGGGTGTGAGAAAGTCCAAGGCTTTTTATTTATGCTGGTATATTACACCATATAATTGCATCCATCTTTTGATCTGTGGTATGAATTAGTTCCATTGAAAACATGTTTTCTATTTTTAAATCGGCTGTCTTGATCCGAGTTCTTGAAACAATCTGCTCTTTGGTCTTGTTTTTGTGTATATTTTCCATATTGTGCTGGGTTTAATATAATTGTTGACATATTGGTTTTTAGTGTTTTTTCCTTACTGTTTTCTCTATTTTGTATAAATCTCTTAATGTTTTGTGTTACACTGTTTTATTTATCTGGATCAAGTATTTAACTTATTTCATATCTGACCATTTCACAGTTCATAACATTTGATGGTGAAGTGCTGTTAGCCGGTGTTAGAAAGGTAGAGTGGAGATTTGGGGACCTTAGTGCCATGTTTTCATACTTGACTTAACTGAATACTCTGTATTCAGTGATGGTTGGACTGAAAGCCCAGAGCTCAAATAATTTATCAAGTCAATAGGGATGCAGAAGGATCTTCTTGAAACTCAGATTGTAAGTGGGGTGATCTCTGCGGAATCCCTCTTTTCTCCACTGATCAGTAGCCTTGTCTCAGGTTTTTCATTTGAGTGAGAGAATTGCAAATCTGAGGTTAAAAGAGATCGCTAAGGCCCAAGTTAACTCTTCCAAGGAGCAGCATTATATTCTCCTTGACTTTTCTGTGGCTCTTGTGATGCTCTCAAAAACATGAGCTATGCTACCAGCAGGGCGGGGCTGCTGTCCCTGTGAGTAGCAATACAGTGTTTTCCTGTGTTCCTCGGACCAAAATCATTTGCTGTTCTCTTATGCTTGATGGCCTTTTCCCCTGCTCTATATAGCAACTTCTGTGGTAGAGCCCTGGTCTGTGATGAGGGCTTCTATTTGTCATAAAAGTAGTAGAGACAAAATGGCATGTGTCAAGTTTGGCAGAGCAGGAAAATACCAGATATTCCAAGTATTTGTTTCATGCTCCATCCATTAGATGGTCCTTCTTGATTTAAGACCCTTGCCTTGCCCTGCCCGTGGTTGTAATACGTGTTGAGAGTGCATTTGTGTGTGCAATTTTTCCTTTGCAGTCATTCTGCTTGAAGTCTGTGTTTGCTGGGGTTTTTTTAATCAGTTCATGTTGATTCTTATCGTCTGTTTGTATAATAGTTTGGGGTTGATGTAATCATTGTTACATGTATTTCATTAAGAGATGTGTGTGTACTTAGGTGTTTGCATAATTCATGAAGTCAAGTATGTTCACATACCCCTTGTTAGCACGTGAATGCATGTAGTAAGTACGTACTTCTCTTCTTTGTATCAGTGGCTCTTTGGGAAAGGTGCACTGCATTTATTTGGCATGTATATATGTAAAAAACCCAAAAGTTCTACCATTTATTTTCTTTCTCCTACACCCACCCCGAAAACGTAAAGAAAAACACACACTTCTGCTAAGGTTCTAGGATAGTTTATTTTTTCATTCAGCCATTAGTTTATTCGTTCAGGAGTTGTACACTGGAAAAAAAAGTGCATCCTTTAGACAGTGAGGGCTTTATTTATGAGGGGGGTGGTGTTTCAAAGGGGAGGCTGTCAAGTCCCAAAAGAGCCTTTCATGGTGTATTCTCAGCGTGCTTCTGAGGCCACTGCTCTGCTCATCAGGAGGAGAGGCAGAAATGTGGGCTTTACAGAGCAACTGTGTGTTTCACTGGTCCCTGCGCTCACTGACGTTTATTTACATATTGGGAGAGTAAATGGGTAGAACAGATGGCAACCAGACATTTGGTGGTTCTGTTCCCATATGCTCCTCAGGGGTCTTGCATTCAGTTTTTGCAAAAAGCTTGTCCTATAGTGAGAAGAAAAAACCCAGGAGCCTGGTCAGAACTATGAAACGCTTGTTGGGTTTTTGCATTAGCGACAGATTAAAGCATTTAGTAAAATGTGAAATAATTACAAGGTTTGTTTTACAAGTCCAGATAGTCGTTCCTTAGTATGAGACTATTGGGGTGTCAGTCTCTCTCATTTTATTATTTCTTATTTTCACCGCTGGAGTGAATACATCTAGATTTGAAGCTGGCAATCTCTTCCTTCTATAAAGTGAGTTTGAAAAGTACAGGTCTATTTATATGGGTCTTGAATACCTTTTGGCCTTTTCTGTAAACGTTGTAATTCATTCGTGCTCTTGTAAAAACAGAATATCTGAAAATTTTGCAGGATTTTCCAGGATATTTAATATGTGTTTCTTCACAGTTTACAGTTGTGAAGCGGGAGATTTGCTTCCACACCAAGCTGAATTTTTTTCTTATTTTCTTTGTGCACTCTGGAATGTTGGAGCAGGGCTGCTCCAGAGTGCTGGGCAGCTTGCTTTAGTGGTTTGGGTTGTTGGGGTTTTTTCCAATGTGTGCATGTTGGGTTTTTTTAGAGAAGTGCTAATTAAAATACTTTTCTTGGGCGAAAGTGTAATATAAAATACACATTTTGAAAATACATTAAAAGGAGTGATGCAAGTCAGGTTTTGAATGTGTAAAATTCTCAACCTGAAGATTGTTCCTTCCTGTAAAGCAGCCAGGTGTTTTTCAATAAAGTGAGGAGAAATCACATGAAAATGGAAGAGCTTGACCTTTTGCACAGCATGCCAAATCAGCAGCTCCAACAGTTTGTGACATGATGAATTCCAACACCTTATTGGTAAACACATGAAACTGCCGAGCAGTTATAGAAGAACCTGTCAAATAATGTAAATACCAGACCTCAGCTAATCTCAACTACAATGTGGAATCTCCTAGTGTTAGATAAACTCTGTAAAGCAAGCTTTTCTGTAATAAACCTTTCTGGAATGAGAGGTCAATCCTGAAACAGTTTGCTTCAAACCAAGATAGTTTTCAAAAGTAAAAGTAGAGTTACTGATCCATCCTGCATGGATTAACTCAGGGTTTTCTAAGTATTGTCTAATGCTCTTCTCATTAAATATTGTCTTTTAAAAAGACAAAAATAGGCAGCCATGTCACACTGCAGGGAGGCTTAGCATGGGCAATGATAGCAGAGAAAGTGAAAATGGTAACTGTCTGGAAAGAAACACTCTTCTGGAGAGGCCTTTAGAAGGTCGATCATTAACAAAAAGTGGAAATTTGCTACTTTTCTGTAGGCCATACTGCACAAATATTATGTTAGGATTAGTTTAAATGAAGTTAATTGCTGAACTCATAGGCTTTTGGCAGCATATTCTACAACCCACGTGAAATACAAAAAAATTTTTCTAAGTAAGAGTTTTCAGCTGGATTATATTGATAGTGTGCACCATTAATGAAGCTGCTGTGCCTTGCTCAATATGTGACAATGTTCCTGTGATTTGTGCAGCAATTCTCTTAAAAACTGTATAAGGGACTTTGGAGTCCTTTGAGATCAGAATTAAGTACAAGCCTCCTATTAAATAGGACCTAATGTCCTCTTTTTTTCATTTTCTTGTAATATGGAGTATTGCTGGTTTTAGAAAATGTATTTCTAAACTGAGCCCACCATCACAGTACAATTACTGAGTAAATCACATCCTAGATAGTCTTTGTGTTTTTTGTCCCCCAATAAAATAACATAGTTTAAATATCTTTTCCAGTGGTTTTTAGCCAGATGCAAAGTCAGCTAAAAAAGAATTCTTCAGAAAGATTTCTTTTCTACATCATTATATAACCGCAAGTAGCTGCTGAAAATACTGCAGAATTTCTTGTTGGTTTTGAAAGCCATGACTTCTGTGTCCTTAAGAGCAGATGAAGACAATTTAGATGGTCACATATTCTTTATGGTGCAGAGCTGGATAAGCATTAACCAAATAACAGTAACAGCAGGACTCAAGAAAAGAGCACTGGTGAAAACGAGGAGCTATTTTTGGCAGTGGCAAATTAAAAACAGAAAAAAGAAAAAAGTTAAAGTGTGTATTTGGTTTTGGGTTCTCAAATGCTAGTCCATATGTGGTAATTTGTACCTCTGAAAGGTTTGCTGGTTTTTTTTCCTCCTTTGACAGACTGATGTCTTGGTGTTGAGCTGCGATCTGATCACAGATGTTGATTTATATAAAGTTGTGGACCTCTTCCGGACACATGATGCTACTCTCTCCATGTTGATGAAGAAAACTCATGAACCAACAGAAGTGGTACCAGGACAGAAAGGGAAAAAAAAGCCAGGTATGTAGGTACAAATACGTATTTATTAATAAATTGTAGAGAAACCACTGGTATGTATGATATGTTTAGTTATCAGTCCCAAAGCAAAAGAAATAAAAAAGGCACAGATACTCTATTTTTCCTCAGATTCCCTGGTGAGGGTGTGACTTGGTTTTTTCCAGCTCAGAATTAAGTATTAGACTCGTGTAATCTTGCAGGCTGTGATCCAAAGCTCACAAGAGTTAAGGGAAAAGCTCCAGGTGACTTCAGTGAGTTTTGGATGAAACCCTGAATTTTTGTTACATACGAACATTAAAACCATTAGGTTTTTCAAGAGCACTAAGCATCAGCCAGATTGTAGCCGGGAATTTTACACTGTCTGTAGGGATCAGCACTAGGTGGTTAACAAACACTTCTAGAAATTCTTCCCTCTCATGGTATGTAGTGAATTGCTCTTCTGAAATCACATCCAGGAGCCTTTTGCTAGGCAAAACTTCCACTGTTTTCAAGGAGTTGATTAGATGCTTATCTTGTCCCTCTTACCATAATATCTTAGTTAGTGCCCTGTAATCTTTAATGTATCTGTTCTCACAACACTGCTGTAAGGCAGATCACAGCTATTATACTCATTTTAGTTATATGCTAAAAGTACTAAATACCACACAGTTGTTCCCACACCATACCTCTCATTTTCTTTTAATGATATCTGTTAAAATGCTGAGCCTTGATTGTAGTCAGCTTAGTGGGTCCTGGTCCTTGATTAAAGCTCAGAGGCATTACTGGAATACAAGTAAGAATATGTAGCTTCAAACTGTCTGAGAGAGGAGTGAAATGCAAGCCAACAGTTGTCTGAAAGTGGAGGAAATACATTTTTAAAAGAAAACTTACTAGCCTCTGCATGAAGATTTTTCTGGAGCAATATGTAAGGTTAGTAGGGCTGAAATCATTTAGTACTTGGACTCTCAAACAGCTCTAACTCCCCGATTTTTGAAAAGGCATTCTAAGTGCTAATGGCACATAAAACATTGTCAAGAGCACTGCTACAGTGCAGAGTTGAGTATTCAGGAGTATTCAGTAATGGGTCTGTGGTTAAACATCATAGAGCTGCCCAGCATGTGAGCTCTGAGCACACAGGGTGGGGGTGAGGAGGTCTGTGAGGATAAACAAGATTATCTGAAGACTCTTTGCAAATATAAACACATCAGAATGTAAATGCATTCTTATTTGGCTTGTTTCTTTATGTCTGTGTGCTTGACTTTGTAGCGTAACTCTTCCTACATGACTTGTTAAAATTTGTGTGTGTTTTTTCAAATCTGTAAAAGACCAAACTTGAAAAGAGTAAAATTCCATTAGGTAGAAGTATTTCATCACCCTTGGTGTTTTTCTGTGGGGCTCAGTGCTAAGATCTCCCACCCAAAGCACCACTTGAGCTGCCATGGACAGCACTAGTGACATGTTTCCTGTGAACTACCTCAGATAGGACATGAACCCTACCAGGCCTGTGTCAGTCATTTGTCAAAAACAGGGGAGTGCCAAGATAGGAATTTTAGGTTCTTCTCCAGGTTCTGGAGGAGGGAAGTACATTTTAGGGAGCACCAGACCCTCCTGGCTTTCATTGCTACTTGACTAAATGCACCCTATTACTGTCAACATTACCTTAGCTCATCCATCTTTCTTTTCCTGTGCTGGCTTCTTGCTGCCACCAGCCTCCATTCTTGTTTTCTTTCCTTAGTTTCCTTCCTCAAGGAGCCTTATTGAGAGCCTGCCTTTTCTTTGCCATATGTTACTCTTTTCTTTCACTGGCAGTTCCATCTTTTGTTACATTTCTGACTTCTTGTCTTCTGGTTCATTTATCTGCCTATAGTCACCTGTTCTCTTCTGATTCCTGACCTGTGTACTGTCCTTATACAGACAGTCACAGTTTTCAGGGGCTGCTTTCTCTCCCTTCCAGCCTGTCTTGCAGAATCCTTGTTTGTATGTTTTTTTCTTTCCCCTCACCCCTGTGAGTTTATAACTTTTATTTCCTTGTAAGAAACAGACTGCAAAAAGACGACAGATGCAACTCTTCCCTGGAACAGTCATTGCAGCATGGCTGTGGAGCTTCATGGCTTATGTGCTTTGCTTGTACCACTTGATGGTACAGAAAACCCTACATAGCACCTGCTATTTGATCAGTCCTAGGAGCTGAGGAATTGGGACAATCTATCCTTAAGAATAAAATATGCAGAAACTTTTGCAGCAAAAATAGAAGGCTAGAGAAGAGTACAGCATGTGAACCTGCAGTTTTTCAAAGATTCATCAGAGCTTTTCAAGGGAAGGGACACCAAACCATTTCTGCTTATGCTAAATACTTTTTATCCTTAGCCTTAGAACCAGCTGAATGTTTTTTGCTGAATTTTTCAAATGTTCCTCTTAAGCCAGGCACCTGTCATTGGAAATTTCATCCTAGACAGTTAAAACTTGGTGAAGCTTATAGGCCCCCGAAGACAAGATATTAACATGGAGTATGTTAGGCAGTTTTTCATAGTAGGTGGCACTATTAGCTCCTTCTCTAAATTGTGGCACATAGAGGATTTTATGTACTTGAACTCTACTGTTCAAGTGTTTGTATTAGAAAATGAATCCCATGACAAGCCACTAGATTTTTTTTTTCGCTCTTCCTACAAAGCAATTCATTTTTTGAGAAAGATCAACAAGATTTTATTTCATATGTCATGGAATCTGATACAAATTTGTTGCCTTTGGGGTATTATTGAACATTCAAGAACTGTGATAATAAAGAACAGTTCTTAAATTAGCGTGAATTGCAATGTGTTAAATGCTATAAATTCATCCTGGTGGTTTCCTGCAATGTTTGACTCAGCTGCAAATTACAGAGTCAAGTTCATTGGGTTTTATATTTAGGGGATCATATACTGATGATAATAATCTCATTGGCTTTTTAAATTGGGCAGTAAGAGCAACGGCAATAAAAAAACACAACATGAAAATGCTAGTCAATGGTAGTAACCCAAATAAACAGACAGTGTCAGGAATGCAGATACCCAGAATGGAGCTGTGTGGTTAAAGATGACCTGCAAGGGACTGAGTGGAAAACAGTGTCTGAACCTTTCTGTGTATAATGAAAGGCAGAAAAGATGGGAATGGTGACTCTTTCCTGCTTATTTTTCTTGTCTTGAAAGCAGCAAGCATGTCATCACTGGTATTCTCTGTGTTTGCCAGAAGACCTCTTGGTGGTCTGGAAGGCTGCATTGTGTGAAATCCTGTCCATTTAATTGAAAGGATGGGGAGACTGAATCTTTAACAAAGGTGGTTTTTTTTTCTGAAGTGTCAATTAATTATGATTGATTAAAAAGCATTTAAAAAATATTACTGAAATTTGTTTCTTTTTGTCACTAAAGTGCTTAACATTCTCTTGTAATGTCATGATTTCTTTAGATCGTTAAAGCCCTTAAAATTGATGGGGATCTAATTTGTAAGATAACTAATACATTGCAATAGCAGTGTCAAGTCCTTATCTACTGTGAGGAGGCAAAACACGTCCTGCATTTCATTTTTATACTTTAAATGATTTTGCTAAGTTACTATCACTTTAACACTTTTCTCATACTTCCTTGCAGGGATTTTGTGAACTAGTTATGTGTCTGCTCTTCCATTTATTTTTTCCCTGCTAAGTGATGCCAGTGGTATTTGAAACAGCACTCTTATACCTCTGGATAATTGATTTTAGTATATAAGTTTTGTCTTTTTTAAATTACCGGAGTAATGTTGCTTATTGCCAGTGTACAAGGAGAAACCTGACCTTGCATCTGCTACAAAAAATCCCACAGTGCAGTCTCATGGTTTCACTGTTTCTTACCTATCCACACAAGCAAGAGCAACCAGATTGGTGTCAGTTATATACTTGATCCTGCTCTCATCAAGTTGTTTTTTTCCCTTTTTCCTGTTGCATAGAGTGTTGCTGTAGCAGTGTAATATGTTACTGTAAGAACAGCCAGGAGATGGGCAGGCAGAACCTGAACTTGTAGAGAAGTGTTGGTGCCTTGATGGAGGAAAGTCAGTCACTGTTGTATTTTCAGCCTGTCAGGAGACTCCAGTTAGGTGCCAGAGGTGAGGGTTCATTCGCCCCTAATCTCAAACTTCACTGCCCTCCACAGAATGAAAATAGGCACTGCTTTCAAGACTTACTCTGAGTTTTTACAGCAAGTAAGCATTATCATTATTGTACTTTATTTGTCATGGTGTTAGATGTTCAGGCCTATTTTCATATTTCTTTGCTATATAATGAATTTCTGAGAAGGGTTGGGGGGTCTTCTGAAGAGGGTATGGTTGATCACTTGGATCAAAGATTGCACAGGAGAACTTTCAGCAGCTGCATAGATTTGACTGTTTTAACCGCAGTTATTACTGTGGTAACTCTGAAAGAGCAGGTATAAGTAAAACAAGGGATGAGCCTGGACTGGGAAAAAATAATTAAAAGTTAAAAATAGTTTGTCTGAAAAAAATCTTAGAGAATTAACTGCTTCTTGGGTATGTTGTTACTCCAGTGTGGTTAAAGGCACAGAACTTAGGAGATCAAATATGTGCCAGTTTGGCCCAAAATAATAGTATTTATTGGGAGAAATAAGGTTTTGTTAAAATTGTACTGTGGCTTACTTGTACAGCCTGTGTCTCTAAAGATCAGTATATGGCTGCCACCTGAGTGGTGGCTTAACTACAGAGTGAATATTAGAATGATCTGCCACTAGTGTATTCAGATGTTGTAGAAAACTTAAAAAATAAATGCTTTACGTTTCAGTAGTCCAAAGTCCCTGCTGATACACAGTCAATGATTGCAGGAGATATGGACTGCCACAATAATACATGTGAGTGTTAGGTATTCTCTTGGTGGACAGCTTTATAAAAAGATACTTAAACCAAGTTAACCCACCCAGAATCATCCACGGTAGAAGCCTTAGAATCTGTACTTTTATGCGAGTTTGTGATTTACATATTCTTATTTGTCTAAAATAGATGAGTTTCAAAATACTTATGTCTTAACTCAAATCATAATCCTCTCCAGACGACCTAATTCTAATGTGGAGTGACATGAGAAGAAGCTGATAGCCCTGAGTTTGTTGTTTTAATTCAGGTAGGGAAAAAAAAAAAAAGGAAAGCACAGCTTGCAATTGAGTGTTGCATGTCAGGACCTATAGTTGGCATCTTCATAAAAAGGACCAGTGTTTTGAATGCTATGATATATATCAGCTACCCCAACTGACAAGAAGTTGAAAAAGTTATCAACAATATCTTTAAATTAAATTCATGGTTTTTCTGGGATAATCAGATTCCGTATTCTGGGGTGGTTGATGGTCCCATTTGTTTTTCCAGCCTGCATTAAAATAGCATTATATAATGATTGTGTTTAATTTTCTACTTCAGTGGAGCAGCGTGACTTCATTGGAGTGGATGACACGGGAAAAAGATTGCTCTTCATGGCTAATGAAGCTGACTTGGATGAAGAACTTGTCATTAAAAGATCCATCCTTCAGAAGTAAGCTCATGGGTCCTTGTAATAGAAACTGAACTTGGGATGAGGTAAAATAATCATGTAGTAGGAGAGATGGCTAAAGACAAAGTAGGATGAGAAGGGAAGAGGAAAAGCCACTTTTGCAATATTCAGGGAGCAGTATTTTGTTGTTTGTTACATCGTTGGAACAAATTGATAGGCTTGTCTTAAAACTTTACTAGGAAAAAATCCAGGGAGAGAAAAGGAATGCATGAAAAGATAACACTTCTTGAAATGAAACCTATATTGCGATTGGTCAGGTACATTTTAGACACTGAGACTGGAGTGTTAGACCTATGTCCATAAATGAAAGGCTAGTCTCATTGACTATGTCCCAAATGGATTTGCAGAGTATCCATGAGAGGCTCTCAGGATTTCATGACCCTCTTATATGCATTTAAGGCACAAAATCTTAGCTGTCTTTCCAGGCCCCAAAAGATTCATTAGAGAAACCATACTATATCCACCATTAAAATTCACTGGGGACTTGGATAAATTTATCAAATATGCCAGACAAGCTGAGCTTCCTGCATAGTGTAATTCATATCTATTAACATGAAAAGGAAAGATGACTTGTTCTTTATGCTGTCCAGTACAGTGATTTTAGTTTTCTCAGGCACACGTTGTCTGATGTGTTCTGTGCAAAGCTGTGTTGGCTCCTTGAGAGGCCAATCTTTGTAGTCTGTCCCAGGCTGACAGTCAGACTTTCACCTCTGTGAGATGAGACACCTGTGGACCAGCCATTTGAGAGCCGGGAATTCATCTATGTGGACCTTTTAAGTCAAGGATGCAGACATCTGGGGTCTGCTCTCAGATAAATCTCTACTGTGAGAATGTCTCAGTATGTGCTGTAGGCCACAGCTCAGTGTAAGCTTTCCTTGAACATCCTGCTACCAGATGTGAAGGAGATGCTCTGTGCCCATGGAAAGATGACACCTCCTCTGCCCGAGTTTAAGGATTATCCTAGAAGGAAGGTGATCAGGAGTGGGCCCTATTAACTGTTGTAATGGAAGGAGCCTGTCCCGGCATGTTTCCACTGGCTCTCTCCTGGGCTTTTCTTGGGCATGGCAGGGACCAAGCTGCAGGCAAGCCTTTTGTACATACACAGCAGCTGATTTGCATAGAGTAGGAAATTCATCACTGATGTATTCTGTGGGTTTGTGCACATGAAGACTAATAGATCTATTTTGAGCTAGGGGAGGAATATTTTATCTGCTGTTAGTGACAAGCTTGTCTTTATGGCTTCTTCCTGGCACTAGAGGGTGGCTGTGGTATAATGACTTAGAAATTGCTGTAACATATGTGATCTTAGTTGACCCCTGATTTTACAGGTTCATCTAACCAGAGGATTCTCATTCCTATAGCTAAATTAATCAGGCTTTATCCTGCAGGCTAAACTTTGCCCTCAGTAGCACCTGTTCAGTTACATTGTCTTCAGCAGATCTTGAGCATAACTGGGATTTGGTAAATGGAGTGTTGATGATATACAGATGGGATAAAAATCTGTCTGTCTTACACGCATAGCTATGAAAGTGAATGTAAAGTGTTAGCCACCCTCCAAGTAAAGCCCAATGATGCTAGGATAGTGTGGAAGAACAAAATGAGATCTACTAAGTGTTAAAAATAATAAGAAATAAATAAAAAGATGCTTTGAAGCATCAAGCAGAAGTATTGGGCCAGTACCCACCTGGGTGAGCCTCTGACATCTGAAACTGCCAGCTGTCGATGTTGGTGTGCTCTCTCTCTGTCCTATAGCTGCCATCTTTGGGAAGCTCTGAAGGAAACAAAATATATATGGAAATCATCAAGTAATTTCATTTCAGGCAAATCCAGGGTAGCAACAACTGTGGGAGCTCTAGAAAGACAAACTGTTGGCAGCTAATGGTGTTTTAACCACTGAGTTGTCTAGACCTGCTCAACCCCTGGTTTTCTCGTGTGAGAAACAAAAGCGACGCTTGAAATAATCTTTGAAGTCTTTTTTTAATACATCATAGTAAAGAAAAGGGAAAAAAAGGGCAAGCCCAATCTCATTTTCTTCATGGATCGCTTGACATGACTGACTTTCAGCTGCCATGTTGGCTGTTTCTTGATCCCTGGACTTTGATTTGATGAAATAACAGACTTTGTGGCAAGATGGTGAGAGAATTTCCAGCACACTCATTTGTTCCTCTGTAAAATACAATAGACATCTTGAGGGTGTTGCTTTTGTTTGTTTTGCTTTTAGTGGTCCCTTTGAAGGGCTATAGTGGTCTCGTTACATGAACTCTAGAACTCCTCCAGTGCTTGTTTTGTTCTTCAGATCCTTTTTCTATTTTCTTTTTCCTCTCTCTTTTTAAGGAGGGGAGTGGAAGGAGGGTTAGGGAAGGAGTTGTGAAAGGAATGGGAAGAGGGAAGATGAGCTTTTCTTTAAAGCTCGGAATCTTGTTACTGGTAAAAATCTAGCCCCCATACAGAAATGGTTCAAAGGCCTCTTGGCTTCCCCTCCTCACAGGAGGGAAGTTGTGTTGACAAAACATGCAAAACTGTAGAACACTAATTTAAATCCTTGAAGTAAAACCTTTTTCCTGACCTTTGCCTTCCTCCTATCATTGAATTTCATGCTCTTCACTTTCCTGCCATAAAAGAGCAGCTGGTGAGGAGGGACAGGGGAAAACACACATTCTCCTGAGTACCTTTTGAGTATTAAATACTTATTTGCTCTTGACTTGGTGTTTTGTAGTTATGGAAGTGTTACAGAATGAGACATTTTAGTGGAATTTCTAAGCTCATGGTGTAACCTGTTATTCTCTTTCTGAGTTTGGTTAGGATTTCTTTTCCAGATTTGTTGTTTTGATTTGTGTTGTGGTTTTGTAAGTCGTGGATAGTCATTTTGGGTTTGGGATTGCATCTCCTTGTTACACCATGGAAAGGAGTCTGGATTTTGCTGCTTTGCCTGCCAGAGCAAGTCTGGCAAAGCTTTCAACTCGATGGGTAAAATTATCTTTTATTTTCCTTGTGCTGTTAATCACCCTGATGACAAGTCCCACAGGTAGCATCCTCCCTCAGTAAACAAGTGGAAAACAATATCAAATACATCTATTCAGGCACATTTTGGAGTGCAACAGGCTGAGCCAAAAGACAAATTTATTGGTGGTGCCTAGAGAGACTAATGCTGCTGGGGAAAGCATTTTCAAGGAAATGGTTCCCTGTTTGGGTAATGAGAGCTTATAAAAAGCCATGAACAGCCTGTGCATGTCATTCACTTTGGCAAATAGCTGCAAGATGAGATACTAGAATGAAAAAAATACAGTTTGGGGACTTTTAGAGCCCTTTGAAGAGAAAAAAAATAAAGTTATGTGCTCATCCCTGGAGCCTGGTTTTGCCGGTGACATCTCTCTGACTTGGGTCTTGACAGGATGAAGGAGTGAGGAAATGATGAGAATTCCATGGCTGCTGCCTCTGCTTTGGGAGGGGGCAAAGGTATTTGTTTTCAAAGCACGATTACAATGGACAGGGAGCTTTTTGCTCCACCTCTGATATTTATGGTCATGCAAAGTGAAACAGTAAAAGACACCTGTTGGAGCAGGTCTAAATTTGGAGCATTTCCTTTTAAGATCTTGTGGGCTGTGTAGGGGTGAGTTCAGCCTTCGTGGGTGTTCTGTCTGCACAGATGCAGGTGCAGGGCTTCTCCTAGAGAATGTGTTAATAAATCACCATGACAATTCCAGCTACTTATTACCTCATGTGCTTCAGACAGAAAGGAGTACCTCATCTATAAATATATATAGTACTAACATTAGTAACATTGAAGTAACAATGCAGATCTGTTTTTAAGGTAATTTAATAAAAGAAGGGGGTAAGATGGGGAGTTTTTTCTTCCTTTTCTCCTTGTATCATGAGAGTAAAAACGAATGTTTTAGTATAATTTCAAAAGTCAGCATTGCCAAGTGGGTAGGTAATGGCAGCTCAGAAACAGCTTTGATACACTTGGTTTCCTTTCTGTTGCCTTGTGATACTGTGTTTTGTTAAGGGTTTTTTGTTTCGGTGTTTGTTGTTGGGTTTTTTTTGGTTTTTTGGTGTGGTTTTTTCCCCTCTGCTGATACCTTGTTTTAATTAAGTGGATCATATATAAATATGCTGCAACACTTCCTTAATGTTTCTGCTCTATAACTGTTATTCTTGGGAAATTGGCATCTCTGAAATACTCTACTGCTCCTATGGTGGTTCTTTTTTTCTTTTAAAATCTATTTCCTTTAGAAAAGCTGGGAATGACAGTGGTATAGGCAGATGCTCTGCAGTGTGAAGCATCCTAAACTACATCATGGGCAGATGTCCTGTACCAGATGTGCTGGGGAAGAGGGCCACCACCCTGAACTTGTGCCCAGCTGGACATAAAATTGAGTACTTCACAAGCCACATGTATCAAAAATAGCTTCATGACTTCTGATAGATTAAACAGCAAGACTTTGATAACTTGGTTCTTCTGTTTTCTTTGTGCATTTGGGAGATGTCCCCACAAGCTGTGCCACTGGCAGGGAAGTGGGGGATGCAGTAATGCAACTCAATAGGAAAATCCTGAGGAGCAGTTCAGGACAGACCAGGGAGCAAAAACTCTTTGCTGGTCTCAACTATGTACAGAATGAATACATATCCTAGCTTTGGTGGTGGTCTTCTCTTTGAAAAATCAGGAGTTTTCACTATTACCAAATTTTCTGACTAAGTTTCCTTTCCATTCAAGTGGTATTTTGAGAAATACCATAGAAAGTTGTTGGATATAAGTTCTTTTCTCCAAAATATGACCTCTATAGAGTGATGTCTTTTCTATTGATCTAAATCTGCTCTTTCAATTAGTCCAGGTCTGCTCTTCTCACAAATAAAAATAAAATTTTCTGACTAGCATCCAGGAAATAAATGGGGTTCTTTCTGGCTCCTCTATCAAAAACCAGAAATTGTATGTGGTGATTTAGGTAATAATCCTTTTACAGATGCACAAGCCAGAAGGGTTCCCCTTCCCAGAATTGAATTGGTTTCACAGTACTAATAAGAATTTAGAAAGCTGTAAAAAGTTATTTTAGCCAGTAAAGCAAGCGGATCTGACTGATTCAAAACAGGGGAACTAAGTCTATTGAATTAAAGGGTGTGACTTTTACACACTAACTTCTCAAAGTATAACTACATTTAAAAATGTTGATGTAGCTTTAATCATATTTCTTTAGAAAAAAGGATTTTGCTGAACGTTCCAGAAAAATATATTGACCCAAGAGTTGTTGTTGTTTGAGACATGAGTGTGGAGTACACATTCTCAGGATGCCCTGAGTAGGTTCTGCATGCCTGTTTAGTTTCTCAGCTCACTAAGAGTAGCTGCTGTAGCTTTCATTTTCTCAGAAAGTTTGCCCTTTTTATTATGCATTTAAACTTTGCTCAACTTGTTCTGCTTTTTCTGTAAATTTGTTGGGGATGAGTGTAGCCTTTAACTTCAGAAAATGAAGTATTTTTAAAGTTATTTACTATTTCTAAAATCAGTGTAGCCAAGTATAATGAAAACTCTTTAATTTGGTGCTTTTATATGTTACATTTATACAATAAATGTGAACACAGTGTAAAAGCAGTTAGTGAGACATTGACTTCATGTTTTAAAGGACGTAGTGCTATTACTGATTTTAATACTGTTGCTTCCACAGGATTTTATTGTTTTGCTGCTGCCATGTTATTTTATGCATCCATTGGCAGGGAGTTGAAAGGAAGGTACAGCATTTCCAGGTCCTATTTATAAAAGAAAGGTCATGCTGTGTCTTGACAGCTCGTGCAGGTAAGAGGTCATGAATCTCAGAATCTGGAGTATTAGCAGGAGCTTCTATTGAATGTAGTTATAGAAAGGCTTCTTGTCAGTGGCTTTCATTTTACTGCAAGATTCTGGCCAGTGTTCTAGTACACATAAGGCTAAAAGCAGAGAGAGCTTGAGGCTCAGCATTTGGTTTCTGATCGGCAGTAAATGTACGTTGCATGGATTGTTATTAGTCATTTGTCTGTCTGTCTGCTGCGGTCTCAGACCAGCACTTAGCCTGTGATTCGGTTTTACTTTTCAGAGGTTTTGAAGGAGGAAGGGATGACTGTATTGCTTGGACACCCTCGAGTCCATGTGACTCGGTAAATGCAGTACTCTGCATGAGTCATTCAGTCTGGACAACACTGAAGTTGAAGCTCATTGTTACTCTAAGCCAGGCTCAGGTCTTAAAAAGATGATAAATGGTCTGTTCATTTTAGAAAGACATCTTAATGCTTTAATACAGTTGCCACTGTATACTTTTTAGCAAGGCTGTGAGTTACCTTATTTCACAGAGTTGATGAAGCAGCATAGCCATAGTTCTTTTTGTGACATGCTTACCCCAGATGATCCAGATGTAACCTGTATGGTCAAAAGTTCCTCTAGATGGTTTGCTTAGGGCAGAGACACAGAACGATAATTGCTTGCTTTCAACATGCATTTTCAGCCATAATGTGTATTCAATGTAGCTGCCTCTTGAAATGCTAGGGTTTCAGCTTGTGTCCAGTGATCCCTGAGTGACCAGTAGGCGACAGAGGGGCACAGACTCCTCATTGTGCAGTTGGGATGGTACAGAGAGAAAAAAAGCCAAAGGTCAGAGGAGTTATCCCTGCTTGTGCGAGCGCTGTCAGGCTCTCCCCTACCACATGTCCGCCATGTGTTCCTCATCAGCGGGATGTGGAACTCCATGACGCAGAGCAGACTGGAATGCAGAGTTAGTTAACACCCGCCGTTGGGGAATTTATCAGCCAATGTGGAATATGGCGGGGGGGGAGGAAACAGCCTAGTTTAAAGCAAAGTAAGGGTGAAATGAGGCATGTGACTGTTCTTCTTCAGTTAAAAGGTCTGATTCTGCTTGGGGATGAGGTCCTGGCTCACGAACCCAGCCAAAGTTTGTGGTTCCCTTTCTGTTCTGTTACTGATGCATTTTTATTCCTTTAAATTGTCATACTTAACAGAAGGTTTTTGCAGTGGCAGGAGGGAAATACCCCTGAGATTTTTCAGGGAACCATTAATCTAGTTCATTCTAAGAAATCCAGATTTCAGAGAGCCTTTCCGTTATCCTGGTCATCGAGACCCCAAATCACTAACTTGCAAGGAGGCATAAAAGTGATAGTGCCTCTGTTAAAATTAACTACACTTGGTGTCAGTTGAACTGCAGTTGCATAATATTTTTAGTGCTGATTTATTGCACTTAGTTCATGGCTTCTGTGAACTCTAACCCAAGTGATTTACTGTGATGTTTCGCACTGTGAAGAATATTGCAAAAGTCATAATGGAAAGAGTCACAATTTGCAATTAGCTGATTGAAGGTGTATGTGGGCTCACATCCTTACTGGGCTTGCATTCTACTTTAGTTGCAGCAAATATATATCTTTGAGAAAGTTTCCATTCATTCAGAATACAATGCCGAATTCCCTGTTGAATAGCTGTAGTGTGGTTCTCCCCAAACAGCATTGTGCTGGCAGTTTCTGGAATTACACAGGAAATGAAGAGCATAGCAAACTTTCCTTTCTCTTGCTAAGACATGCTCCCCAGGAGTTCTTCCAGTAGATCAAGTAAATAGCAGAGATCTATTCCTAAGGGCAGCATGTTTCTCTGTGTTTCTGCTTTGAGAAATCCTAATTTTCTCTGGCTTTAAATCCTTCCTTTCTTCATCAAATTTATTGCACCATTTCCCCAGCTAGAGAAGATGAGAGAGAGATTCCCTTTACAAGCAATAAAACTGCTTATCCACTTTTCTTGGAGATTTCTTGTAGAACTCTTCTTCCCCAGTCACCAAATACTATATACTCTGTTAAGAATGAGGAGGAGGTAGCTATTAGATCTTGACATGTGAACTGGCTATACAGAATGCTGTATCTTGCTGTGTTACTCATTTTAGTATGTTGCATGTACCTGCATACCTGCATATTGACCAGCAGCAGGTGTTGATATTTCTTGGGTTGATCATTTTGAAATTTCTTAACCTTCTTAAAAATATATATGTATGTGTATTCATAATCAGGTTGGTGACAGCTCAAGAGTTTGAAAAATCTGGGTCAGTTAGTACAGGAAGATTTAAAAAAGGAATAACTTACATCCTTCAGAAAAATTTGGCTGATAGACTTTAATTAAACTCCTAGGGTTGGAAACAAACCAGTAAGAAAGCAGGGAAATTTAAGTTAAAGCTCAACTTCTAGTTTTTTTGCATATAAATCATCCAGCAGCTGGTGATATTTGCAAGAGCACCAGAGACTGTCTTCTAGTATTCCCTTTGATTTTATTTCCCCCTCCCCTTTGCTTTATTATTCCCAAGGTGTAGCATTAAATATAATTTCAGAGGCCATGTGTGTCCTTAACTTCTCTGTCCCATTTCTATGGTGCATATGTTCATATATGTATACATGTATGTGTAATATATAGCTTTGTTCACTGATGGATTGGTACAGCATTTGTAGAACTAAGTAATTTTTTTGGTTGTTTTTTTTCTTCCCCAGATGTGCTACATCATTTCTGAAAATACCTCTGAAATTCCCACTTCTGTGACTTTGAGCTTTAGCCAGGTAGAATAGTAATAACAGAATCATGGCCAGTGGTGCCATAAATTTCAACTAAAGTATTGGGCAAGAAGTCTGATTTCTGTTTGTACTGTTGTTAGAGATATTTATGCAGGGCTGGTCTTTCAGCAAGTGTGATTATTTTCAGAGAGGCCCTCTCTCCATTCTTGCTTTAGAATGTGCTGAGGATGTGTGTGGGGAACGGCACCTGACAAACAGCAGCCAGACAGAAGGAATAAAATCCCTTGGGAATGAGACTTCTTTTTATGGCCATTTTTCACTTCTAAGGCCACTTGAAAAATATTGTTCTTCAGGTAGATCTTGTTCCTAGATCCCTGGGTTAGCATTTGGGTGCCTGCCATTTTCCCAGACCAAGGAGCTACTGAAGACTTAAGCTTTTCCAGTAGGAAAGTATGCAAGTACATACTTTGCAGCACCAGACGCTATTGAAAGAATAATGGACCCTTCCCACATTCAGCTCCATTCTTCTTGCACACAGTCCCAGACCTCTGGAGCCACTATGCTAGCAAATGATTACATTCTGTTTTTCTTCCGTAACTCTTCCTAAACAAAATGTTAATTGAGACATTGATTTATACAATTCAGGTTCCTGTGTTAAGTCAGCATACTTAAAAGTAGCCTCTGGCTATTGAGGGGATAGATCAGTGAGACAAATTGGTGCTTGCTGTATGTTTTTCTGTATCTTACCCTTTGAGAAAATAGTATATATTTCAGATTTAAGGAATATGTCCTTTGCATGTGTTTGTTTTAGATGTACCCCATCATAGTGTAGCTTTAGAACACAGGACTCTATGTGTTCTCTGATTTGTGTTATATGAAGGAAGCATACTGGAAAAAAAGAGACTTCAGCATTTTTTTTGTACATCCTTTATATTTGTTTGGAAAAAACGTTAAAATACTAGGGATATTATGTAGATTCCAGGCTTTCATATGTGATAGGGTTGACCGTGACCATATGCCTGCGGCTAAAAAATTACTTTTCCTGTCCTAGACAACTGTTGAATTAAACGATTTGCAGAAAAGTTGTCTGACCTTTCTTCTTCCTAATACATTCTTCTGTTTGAAAAAAATAGAAGTGTTAATATTTTTGTTGTAGAGAACCATTAAAGTAAGCAACCTTTGTGTTTACAGAGGAAGAGTTCTCTGGGAGATCTGGTGCTGGAAGGGATGAGCTTCATATGAATTGGTGTTGTTATCACCTGTTTGCATTCAGATTGCCCTGTAATTTATACACAAAGAGATCTCACCTCTCTACATGGCTTTGGGACCTTGAGAAATCCACTTAATGTTAGCCTCTCATACTTTCTTTGCATATAAAAATGCATGCAATATTACTTTCCTGTCTCATAGGGGCATAACTCGTGAATATTTATGTCAGTAGTGTAAATGTAAAATGCTGCTCTGAGTACAGGGTTGGCTTTCCCACACTTTGAGTCAGAATAGTACTTGTTAAAATGACCTTGGGGAAACAGCTGATCTAACACTGCATCCAGCCTGAGCTACAGGTCATGTTTGAACCCCCATTTTCAGTTTCAGCACTTGTATTTTTGTATGTCCAACACCTGTAGTATTTATTAGTGTCGTGTATTTTGTGTTACATTGTCGTGCACTGCTGTTCTTACCACTCCACTGTCTCTAATTCCCTTTCAATGTACTAATTCTCCTTTTTTTTTTCCCTACAAAGGCACTGGGCATGCAGTGAAAAATTAAATATATTTTCTTTTGCATTAACAAGCCACTCCTGCTAGGTGTGCAGGAATTTGTATATAGGTGGGTGACTCCTTGCACACATACGAACTGGTGTTACAGTTGCTGGCTTGAGTCTGGCAGGGCCGAGCGATTCCACTGAGCAGAGGCGGGCGGAGCAGCCCCGGGGCTTGTGTGTCCTGAGGAGATGCCAGGAGGACTCCTTGGGAGGAGCCAGTCCTGCTGAAGAAACTGTTGTGTCATCTGGGTTTTGTCAGGTCCATATTGTTCTGCATAAAGGAGAAAAAGTGATGTTTATGTTTCCTTAATTCTTGCATTTGTTTGCTGCTCTCTGCTTCCAGTTTGGCCACCTGATGGCAGCTTTTAAATTCTGTGATATGAACTGTGGTTTTGTTACCCATACATATAGCTTTGGTCAGCACTTTCAGGATCCAGCAGAATACAAATATCAAACAAGAGTATAATCTTTCATAATTCTTCAAATAGTTTATTTTCACAGTAGAAAAGTAACTCCCTTTAGAATTAGTCATCACTCCAAAGACTAACTGCTTTCATTTCCCCTAAACATTTTAAAAATATGACAGATATTTTTGCAAGCAATCTGTTGTAAAACATCTTCCAGGTTGATTTGGGCAGCTTTGTATGATCTACTTCTTCACTTTTTTAATGACAGTTTCATCCATAAACAGAAAGAGTAAATGTTTTCTGAATGACAGGTTATGGTAATAAAACAAAGTGATACTGCCCTACTAAATAGTGGCCTCATAAAGGTTGTGTGCATAAACAAAGTTATAATGAACCTGTAAATCAAGAATGCAATGAGCAACAGAAATGCCAGACTCCAGAGCTGAAATAGCCTTGCAGTTCAGTAGCCTGCTGCAAGGAAATGGTCACTTTATCCGCTCCTTCATTTCTGTATGTTGAAGTTGTAGCTTATTGATTCACCATCTTGGAGGCAGTGGATGAACAGATATGAACGTGTTGATATGAGAAAGGTGTGTAGTACTGAGTATGAGTGATAGAAAGATCACTGCAAACTGCAGCACAATAATTTAAAAGTTTGTTTTACTTTGACACTCTGTGCTTTGACTTCTTAATTTTCATGCATGAAAAAATGTTGTGTTCACAGTGGAAAGTGACTCACAATTTCTAATCAGGACTTCGGGAAGGCTTCAGTCTGCTACCTGCCATATGCCTGCATATCTACTGCTGATTTCACTGCTCTTCCAATGGCAGTAAAAAAAATTGGCCATGAGTGTTAATTCATGTCTCAGTGGAAATATTCAGAGTCTTAGGTATCTTAGGATACAGCTGTTTCCTAAGTTCTAGATACACTGACCTGTGAATGTTTTTATCATTGGGCAGTGCCTGAAAAGTTATTGTATGGTGAAGAGGTGAAAGCTGAACTGAATTGTTCAGCATCCAAATGAGCAGGGGTTTTGGGAAGGTGATGGGAGGCTACCACCAGTTGTGTGCTGTGCACACAGGAGAGTTAAGGAGACCTGCGGTGTTGGGGAAGGTGATACAGGGAAATCTTATAAATATGATTGTTTAGCTGCAGTGTACACAGGGGCAAGATGTTGTGGCTGTGACTTCTCTGTGTAAGTTTGCTTGTCAGAATTGTCGATCCCTGCTTGCTGGGTGGTGCATGCATAGGGAGAAGTAGATGAGGTTATAAAGAGCAGAAAAGTATTCATTCAAGGTAGGCACTGACTTGAACTTGTATGTTGTCTCTAAAAGTGAATAATACCTTATTTGCACTCACATTTGAATGTTCATTCCGAAATTTTTGGGGTATTTTGGCTTTTAAATCTACCATGAGGAAGGACAAGCAATGTCTGTACTTATGGAGATCAAAATGCAATGGGGGGGAAAAAGTATGTGAGAGCCCATTCTTAGTAGTCCTGTTTGTTACTTCAAGCAAAATTGTCACCCTCCCTGCCACTGTTTGGGTCTTGAAGAGAATCCATTGTTCATGTCTCTGAGGAACTCATGTTGTCATCCTGTTGAATAATAAGACCCAAAACTGAGATTAAAAGTGCCCAAAAAACAAGAAGCCAGTGTTCTGCTGTTACTTGATCATAGTGGATTTATTTGCTAAGCTAAGATTTTGACCACTTAGGGTTTTTTTGGCTTCTGAGTACTGTTCATCAATGTAGTTATTTCACTGCTGAATGACAGCATGTTTTTGTGCACTGTTGTTTCAAAAGAGGTGTTTCTTGTTGCCATAAATAGAACTGTAGTATGGTTTGTACTTCCAGAAATTCCTTCATGGCTTCAGTTTGTGTTTGATTTTTGGCTGGTTTGCAAAAATATATGATCCAATCAATCCAGTCATGTTTTTAATTGAGAACATGCATAGTTTTTGTATATTAAAAAAGGATCATTTGCATGTAGGGAAGAGCCCATGAAAGTGTATTAGAGAATTCCTACTTGCATAAGGCATAGAAAAAAAATTAGGCAATTATTTTGTGTGTGTCCGCTGTGTATTTTTTTTCTTTTTTTATCAATGTACGTCAGAGGTCTGAACACAAATAAAGCATGCTTTGCAGACTAATTAAATCAATGTCTCTGTGGAAGCAATTTAGTTTCTGGAATTGCTCTTCTAAATCAGAGATGTAAACAAAAACCTAGTTATTTTTATATCATTTCCCTTTGCCTCATGTACGTGATTCTGAAAGTTGAAGAGTTATATGTTTATGCCTCTCTTTACAGCAGAGTATTTGTGTGGCTGATTTTTTATTGAAGCATAATTCCTGGTTTCCTTAAAGCTGAGCAAGACTACTGTACAGTGGGAACACACATTAATTTGAGTTGCTGTGAAAGGCTGTTCACGTTAAAACTGTTGAGGCAGCAAATTGTCCTCAAGTGTTTTTTCATTAAGAGTTGTTTGCTGCTTTTGTAGAAACAGCTGCTTCTGCCACAGAACGTAAATGGGGAGCTTTTCCTGAAAGAAGTGTGTGCAAAGAACAGTGTTTAGGTCATAGGCTCTTACTGTCCCTTCTCCTTCCTTCTCTGCCTACCTTGGGAAGATACAGGTACCATTGCATTTTGTGCTGTCCCCAGAAACTCCTTTTTTTTCTGAGATTGGCTTCAGTTTGTTGTTTCTTGGTTGTTGTAGTTTCCTCACAGACTGTGAGGTCATTGTGCTGGTTCCTTTAAAATGTAGAACACAAAGATATTACCTATCTTAAAAGTATAGAGTGTAAAGGACTGTACACTTCAAGATATGGTCCATGCTCACATTAAATGTGCAATTCCAGCTTTTGTGAATAAAGCTATTTTCTAGTGAAGTCCAATATAATAATAAAATCTATTTGAGAAGGTTGCAGCTTCTGTGGGGTGAAGAATCAGACCCACCTCTTCTGTTGTAGTGCTGAAACTCCCTTTTATTTTTAATAGCAAATTATTTTGAGAGCAGAGCCCAGAAGCATGGAATTTTTAGAAGTAAACTGGTCTTTTAAGGCTTCCTGTTCATTTTTGTTGTGCTTATTGCTTCTTACCTCTCTTTGTGTTTACTTTTTTTAACTGTCTCTGCAAAAGCAGCCATTGTAGACTTGGGCCTTTTTTATATTACTAGCATAGTCTAGAGAGGTAGCACAGGTCTTTATAGTTACAGATTGGTTCTAATACATGTTTTTCTTTATAAACTAAGGGCAGGATTGTACACGAAATCTCTGTTATTGTATTTGTGCTTTGTACTCATGCACTTGTTGACTGTTTTACAAGCCAGTAACGTAGTAGCCACAGGCTAGGAAGCTTGCCCAGAAATCTGGCATATTTAATTAGTGCTAGTAAACAAGCAGAGTTTCAAATTTAATTTTTCCTTCTTTAATTCCTATAAACCTCAAGCCATTTAAAACTTAATTTTGACACTAGTTTCGTTTATGCAGTTGGATAATACAGAAACAGTCTACAGCCACAGACAGAATGGTCCCAGTCTTTTCCAAGCAAGAAGGGAATAGAAGTTGTTTTGTTTTAATAGTATCTGAGGTTGATGTAAAATTGTAAATTATAATCTTCAGGTCATCCACTACCCATTTTCTTTTCCTTTCTGTTAGGCTACATGTTTCAAGAGGAAGCAATGGTCCTTCCATGAGTTCAGCCTTGCTAAAGGCAGGGACTGAATTTGTTGCTGTTCTGGTTTTTGTACACAGAGCTCTCCTAAGAGCAAATGATGGAACATCTGAGCTCTGGTACTTGCCATGGCCAGTTTATTGCTTCTAGGCTGTGAGGTTTAAACTCACTGCCCCAGATAGTATAAACAACAGAGGATTCAGTTGCTGTCTTCTCACTTGGTTTTCAGTACCAGCTTGTGATCCATGCTGAAAATGGTTCTCTACTGCTGCTTGCACTGTGAGGGACCACTGAAGTCTAGATTCATGACACTTCTCCTATCTATTTCATTGCTGAAGCCACTCTATCTCCAGACAAGTAATAAGCTGGGTGTTGTAGCAATAAAATGCATTAATTTTGGCCAAAAACTGGGCTTCATAACTGTAGCTCAAAATTTTAAAAATTAATATTGAAATTTCAAAATACACACATGAGCAATGTTTTATTAGCTGTCCTGACAGCTTTTCCTTCAGGAATGTGTTTGGGGGGGGGTTGTTGTTTGGGGGTTTTGCCTACTTATTTATAAAGGCAGCTCCTACCTTAGCATGTCCTGAAGTGAGGAACTTCTCTCTAGTGTGTATGAAGTTTCTCAGTCAGAAATAACTGCTCAGAGAAGGGAGGAAACCTGCTCAAAGTACCTTCTAACTGCGTTGAATTCACCAGGATTTTCTTCTGCGGTATTGTAGTTGCTGTATGATCCAAAGGAGTAAAATTCTTCTGGCTCAACCTTAAGCTTTTATTCAGGTGCTACTAATGGGTGAAAGGTGAGAGAGATTCTTGGAAATTCAGCTCTGTCTTTAGTGCAATATGTTTTCATTCATCTGGGCTTAATGCTGTAGAGCTCCAACTTTAGCATCTTCCTGAAAGCATTTTAGATGTAAGTTCACTTTCTTGTAGTAATAAGAAGCAGCAACCTCTGTTGTAGCTATTAACAAGGCTGGAAATTTTAAATCATGAGTAATCTGGTCTAACCAGAAACTAATCCAGTGTGGTTGTAACCACTGTAATTACTTGTTAAAAAAAAAAAGCGAATTTGGACTTTGGGAGGATGTTAAGGTCGTCTTGTGGTGATGATACTTTCTTCTGTCTAGTCCTTTTTCTTCTTTTTTTGCTCTGATACTTATATTCATCATTCCATGATATTTCTGTTGGTGTTTCGTAAAATGCCTGTTAGCTATTAAAAGAAGTAATCATAAAGTTCTTTTGAGCTAAAAAGATGAGCTATGTCTGTCAGAGGCTTCAGTCCGACTTCAGTTCTTCTCTGGCTTTTAATTCTGCTGTCACTCTGCAAAAAGAATGTTACATCTGTTAATTTTAAGACATTCTTTTAATGAAGTTCTTGTTTGATACTGTCAAAATATTAGTTGATAAATTGTATAGGTTCTTTTAAACTAGAAAAGAGCTTCAGTATATCTGTATTTCTTGTGTGTTGTTCCTATCACCTGGGGTATTTTTTTTTACTGCAGAACTGGGCTGTACTCTAAAGTTGATGATGTCCCAAGCTCTGATGGCTCTCACTGTCTTGAAATCTCACAGCTCAAGGTTGATGCTGCCTTAAATCTGAGTTAGCATGTCTTTGAAGATGTATCTGAATACACAGGCTGAGTCATGACTTCAGTATAACCAAGTCAGGAAACCCCTCTGTTTTCCTGTAGGGAAACAGGATTCCTGAAGTCTGAGTGCTGGTTCCTTAGAAGAATTTCCTCTAACATGTATTTTTCTTTTATGTACCCTTCCAGCACTGCTGAGGTGTGGAGCAGCCTGTGCCCTGGCAGTCACAGCCAGGCTCCCTCCACAGTGACAGCAGAGCCAAGATCTGTGCCCACTTTAATTTTTGCCTGAGATAAAGCTGTTCTTGCTACCTAATTAAGTATTTGACACTTGCAGTTTGTTGGGAACTTGTCAGTGTGAAGAGTGGTTACTGTGTCAAGTGCTAAAGCATCGAGGTTCCTTTGGAACTGAGATGTGGGTAGATACCGTAGTAAAAGCTTATTGTCAATCAAAACCGAGGCAGGAGCAGTAGTTTCCAAACATCAAAAAAAAACCCCACAGGTCAAAGCATCAGCTAAGAAGCTACAGACCATCAAGGAGAAGGAACAAAGTATAATTCGCTTACAGTAAATGAAGGAAATCATCATTGCCAGGTTTACGGCAGAAAGGCTGGATTTACATGAGCTGGATTTGAGTAGATTTTGGTAATATAAACCATATAACACTTAAAATTTTCCCATCTTTGGACTCAAAGCTCATGTCTTGTTGCTTTCTAGCCTGTATGTTTTGGTGGGAGCCAGATGCTGCTTTTATAACTCTTCTTCCTTATAACCCTAATGACGTGCTGTCAGGCTCTTGTCAGGTTGTTCTTCAGTCTGGTGAAATTTAACGTTTTTGAGTGCAAGTATGTTCTACAGAAAGACTCACAAAGGTGCACCTTCTGTCATCAAGAGCCCTTTTGCTTGTCAGGCAAAGATCCTAGCAAAGGGAGCTGAGTGATCTGCCTATGGCATGTGCATAGGGACAGGTTTAAAGAGAGTGTTTTAATTTTAATAAACTGGTGGTGCAGAAGTAGGTGATTCTCATGGACAGCAACTCACAATGGGAAACCCAAGAATATGTGTAACAGTTTCAATTTGTTCTGCTCCTGGGCCCTGTAAAGTGCAAGGGAAACATTTATGCTTATTTCAGCTTTGGAGGGCTTTTTTTGCTTATGCTTTTACTTGAAATTTAAGGTTGGGGGAGGAAGAATTTCTTTTTGCCTATGTATTTTAGTAGCCCAAAGGTATGCCCTTACCTTATATTTCCGAATTTTGCAGATTGTATATTCTAAGTAGGACCCACCTCACCTGGAAGGTGCAGAAGGTCTTTGGAACCTTGTCATGCAAGGCTCATGCTGCAAGTACAGTTTTATTTGCCTTTGAGTCTGGGCCAGTGGCATGAAGAAATTATGTCAGCCTTCCTGTGTTTAAGCTATATATTGCTAGTGACCTGCAGCTTTGACCTAGTACTCATGCACTGTTTCCCATGCATTTACTGTAATTATTTGATTTAAAAAAATATATCATATGTCTACTGCTTAGCCCTTTGGGAACTGATGTAGGAGGGATCAGCAGGAGCTGCTATTCTTCAGTAGCCTCTATACAATCCTCCAGCTTCAGTTGTTTTCTTAAAACTTGTTCCTGAAGTGTTGTCATCCTTTCAGCCCTGGTGATTTTAGGGACCAATTATTTACTAAGGTGAGCTTCCATGAAGTAGGAAGCAAAATAAGCTGAAAATTGGAAATGATTAGGGTTGCCAGGTGCAGACTTTTAGTTCTTTCTCCTTCAGCAAAGAAAGCATTTCCCAAAGCTCAATTAAGTCTCTTAAATCACAGTTTAGCCCAGCATAAGAAAAATAAGCTCAAACACCAGATCTGAACCAAGTGACTAAGCCATGTCCCGTTGTGTTGGAATTGAATTGGTTATAGCACACAATAATCTACTTTATTGTCATCCTGGCCTTAACTGTAGCATAAGATGATTACATTGAATGTGTATAATAATAAGGCTTACACTTTGTATATAGCCCTTTAAATATTTTGGCAGACCATAGAAAGAACCTTTACGTGCAAGGCTTGATTAATCCTTTTCCTCTGTGTATAGAACAAGTAGCTGCCAGAGCTCAAGGGTAAAACCTATTAATAATGTCTCTGGCAGTCCCCGCCCTCCTTCACAGTGTATTCTCTTCTGTTCACACCAAACTCCAGGCTTATTATCATTTTGGTCCCTCTCTTTTACTTCCCCAGTTTATACATAGCAATCAGGGTATTCTAGCAGAATAGTATCTAGTATAAAAGTGTCTAGTGTAAAATATTTGCATGAACTCTGTTTTTCCAGTGACAGGGAAAGAGAAAAGGGGTGGTAGTGTTGGGCAGCCTGGCCCCTGCATTATTTCTTACAGCTGTTCACACTCAGTATGGTAGGGAAGAGCCTTAGCACCAAGTGTAGGGAAGTGCTTTCACAGGCAGCTGTGTCCGGTGTGCTCTCAGGGGGATGCACGTGCGTCCAGCGCCGTGGCCGCACAGCCCCCAGGGAGCACTGCTCTGACTTGGGGTGGGTGAGGAATTACTGTGAAGCAGGATGAAGAAAAACATTTTTTATAGGTTCATGTGATGGGGTGACTGTGCAGCCATTGGCACCCTTGCTGTTCAGCATTGAAGTCAAAAGAGATGTTAACATTAAAACATGGTGTTGTTGCCAAGAAAATGACTCTTTCTATGGGAGGTCACGCTGGCTTATTGTAAACGATTACTGACCTTGAGCAAATATTAATCCTGAGTTCTGACTGCTAACCTATGCTCTTTATACCAGAGAAAATGATTTAATCTTTGGCTTTCAGTGAATGTTAGTTCCTTTACCAAAAAGTTTTCAGCATGTTTTTGTCAGAAGTAGGTTCAGAGTTTGTATTATAGTCTCATGGGTATATTAATAACATAATACAACAAAGAAAAATGGCATGTGGTGAAGGTTTTAAGTGAAAAATATTTATTATTCAGAAGGCTTTCAAGCAAATTAGGTCACTAGATCAATAAAACATTTTCATTTGGAAAGTACTTCCCATTTCTGGTGCAGTGTCTCTTCAGCGGCAGCAGCTGTGAGGATGGATGGTGGGTAGTTGTTACCAAACTGCAGTGTCCTGTCCTCCCTTGCCAGATCCTCAATGGACCAAAGCAAATCTTGCCCTTCTGTCTTTTTAAATAAGGTGGTTACAAAACTAGAGGAAATGGAAGAGTGAGGGGATGCCCCCTGAGCAGGGAAACGGAGGTGAGGGTCATGGGGGCTCATGGCACATGTTAGGAGACACCTCATAGTAGCCTGTGCTGTCTTGAACTCTTGGGTTCCCATTGCTGAGTGTTCCTCAGCCAGAACCGAGGCAGTCCCACCCAAGAAGCAGCATCCTCCGATCCCCCTCTCCCCCCCCTTCTCTGCAGCAGCGGCGGAGGGGGGGGAAGGGGCCTGTCCCGCCACCGCAGCTCTGCAGCCCAGAGGTGGCAGCATTTCACCGGTGGGCAAAGGAGCCCCGGCATACAGTGGGGACATTCATGTGGCTAAGTGCTTTGGGATCTTTTTGGCCAAAAGCACTGAGTTAAAAAAAAAAAAAAAAAAAAAAAAAAAAAAAAAAAAAAAAAAAAAAAAATTAAGGTCATAAGGTGTCTGGGATTTTTGAAGAGCCAATGTAACAGTGGTCTTTTATTATTAGTGAGTTTACAGCCAAGAGCTGTCCCGTAAATGAGCAATGCGATTTAGGGATTATTTTTTTTTCCTTTAAAAGCAGGAATGCTTGAGACATTAAAGGTGGTCTGGCAGCTTTTGCTGTGAGACTTCTCTTCATGTTGATCTGTACACTGGCTTTGTATCAACATGAGAGCACCACGTCCTTGCAGACAGGCAGGGGTCAGCACTGTGTTTGAACTGAACCGCATGCTGCTTCATGCAAGAGCACCGTTCATGGTGTGGGGGATAGGAAGAATGTGGTAGAGTGTTTGGCTTTATGGACTATGTGAGCTACATGCCATTAGTTAGAAAAGATGCAAGTGTGGAATGCATAGTTTGCATTTAGCTTGCTGTTATTTATTTACTTTGGAAGGACAGGGAGGAAGATTAACTAATACCCATGAGCCCACAGTGGATGTAATTCAGGTATAGGTTTAGGAGCCAGGTTAATAGCAGGTATGATTAGATTTTTATTGTGTCATTGCTTGGATTAGTGTTAGAGTACGGACAGCCTCAGGTCTTTGAGCTTATTTAAAGACCTTCATATTTTCCGTCAACAGCTGTATGAAGTTAGGGAAAGGGAGGCCATGGGATTTCTCTTTCTCAGCTAGTTTATTTGTGAGGTGGTGAGGTTAATGTAGCAATATCCCATTCTTAGTAGAGAGGCTTTTTGGCTTTAAGCATTGAGTGTGCTCCCTTCAGATTTATGATTTTGACCCTAGCCTGGCATTATCACACTGTCAGTGGGAGCATGGAGCTGGTTGGAACCTCCAGCTCTTGGTGGTAATCTCTGTTAATTAGTTTACAGTTGAAACAATTGTCCGACTTCTTGCCTTTAAACAAGGGAAGTTTGCTCTATCAGTGGTTGATGTCCCCGAGGGAGGAAATCCTGAGGGGGTTATCAGGGAAAGAAAAGCTCTGGGCTCCACTTTCAAAGCAGTGCCATGTATGAAGCATGCACCAATCCTGTTAGTACTGCTTATTATTTCACAATGGCGTGTCAGGAATTACAGGCACAGACTTTTCTAAGGACTCTTGCAGACCTTTATGCACTCTCATCCTGAGTCAGGATTTTGTGGAATTATGTGCTAATAAAAGCTAATTTTACACATTAAATTGCATTCTTTGAAATTGCTCTTTTAATTGCTGATCTTTCCCTGACTTCTCCACAGATCTCTCCTGGCCTTCTAATTGTCAGCTTTCTGCCAGGGAGCCTCCATGCCTCATCATTAGGACTAAAATCTGCCATCAGTTAACACGCAGAGCTTATAACTGGGAGCAGCCCCCTCCCTTGCATGGGAGCACAGACAGTAATAGACACTATAGTGGCAGCACCAAAGGCAGTTTTACTGTGTATTTTAATGACTTGTGCTTGATTACATTTGCTAGATTGAACCGAAGTTCATTTAGTAATTGGTATGATTCTTAGAGGGTACACATTTGACATTCCTCCCTCATTAAAGAGCTCAAACAATGGCTGTTGCAACTTTCATCTCAAGGGTGACCCTCTCAGATACATATCCAGTCCTTTTCTTTTGATAAACCACCCAGCCCGGCATTCATTAACACTTAACCATCTGCAGCCAGCCCCTCCTAGTACCTTCTCTCTTGCTTTGATGATGTAATTAAAAGCCTTCTGTATTATCTCCCTCGAAGCAATAAGTCTAGGTGCGTCAGCTCCTGCATTGTTTGTTATTTGATTCTCTCTGTATCAGCTGTTCTTGCAGTGGGCTCATTTTTCATATGTTGTAAAGATTAGCTGATGGAGTGGGAGATCAGAGGCATGAGACGGGAGTGTGGCTCTCAATATTAGTAACCAGATGCTCATTTGAAATGGTGATGTGGTTTGCTGTTATCTGTTAGATTATTTGGCTCCTTTGCTTTTACCTGAAGATAAACTGGTTTAAGCGTTAGTCAGTGAAAATGAGCATCATCTTTAGTGGCTTGTTATGATGGAGTACTCTTATCAGTCTGGTTTAGTGTGGCTATTCTCTCCTTGAGCCTGGTTTACAGAAATCACGGGCTTTGTTTATGCATGTGCCCAAACTTGTCTGTTTGACCTTTGAAGCTGTGATTATAATATTAATCTATGGGACTATTCTGTTGCAAATCACTTAGGTGGTCTGTATTTCAGAGGATTTCATTGTGGGACCTCCCTCTTGTCCAGCATGATGTTCTATTATTGTTAGTATATTCTACATTGAAAGCTGACTCAGACTGGTGTTTCAGTACATCTTGTTGTCTGGCTGCTTTTTGTGGGGAGTTTTTCGGGTGTGATGGAGGCGCTGGGATAGCACTGTGCTACTATTTGTCCACTTGCACTGATTTTGTATAACTTTATAACAAAGTTGCGTAGCTACAGAAAAACAATGCTTGCGTGCAGATACAAACTTCACCCCACAAATCCTCAGTGTCCTACATAGCATTGCTCCAATTTGCAGGTATGGAGACAGCATGTGTCAGAGCCACACAAACACTGGCAACAGAACCAGTATTTACTGGGGAATTCCTGTTTTACACCATTGCTTGATGTCTAGCCCCTGCAGCCTTCCTCTGCCTGACATTTAAGGGGGGTGTATAAAAGATCTTGAATAGGAAGAGAAAAATCTGGCATTCTGGCACTAAAGAAATTTTGTCTTATTTGTCATCTGTAGGTTAAGAATAGGAGGTTTTTCCTCCTATTTTTGCCTCTCCTTCCTATGTTCCATCTGTTTCTGTATTTTTACATGTTTATTGCCTTGTTCCATTGATTTGTTAAATTTTCCCAGTAAACTATTATATTCACTACATAAATACAAAGGAACCCTCCTCAGAGAAGATAGGAAATTTCTCCCTCTCATACATACATGAAATGTGGAAACCATTCTCAGGATGCAGAGCAGGAGGGAATCTAATGACTTCCAACTGCAAGATCTCATTAAAATTAGTGGATTCCCTATCCTCTTTGCATAAGGAACATTGCTATTTGGGCTGCCTTCCACAGCAACATCTGGGCCACTGATAACATCAGTACTGGAGCATTGCTAGGTGAGCTCATGTTTTGTTAATGAAGTAATCTACTGAAAGTGCATATATCATTTTCTAGTACCTCATACTTCACTGCAAAGTGTTGTACTACTATTATAGGAGCTTTCCTTTGCAAATGGGACTTAAAGAATTTTGTTATAGTCAAAAATATGCGTAGCTTGAATGGCATGCTTGAGAAATGCCACATAAGTCATGATATGTTAACACTTAAATACTTTGGTAGTTCAAGGCATTAATTGAGAAATGCACTGAAAAATGGCTGACTAGAACACCTGATGTTCTTGGTAGCTTTGGTGTTTTTAATTATTTGGTGTGATAGTATTGGTTTATTACTTATATGCATGTGCAATTTGTGAGTGATCCTTCTGATGAGCTAGATACATAATAAAAGTGATCATGATCACAAACATCTGACTTTAGCATGTTCTGGAATAAGCAAACCAAGTTGGATAGAGTACACTGATAAAATATGTTCATGCGAACGTAATTATGAAATCCAGACATCAAAGGAAGAGAAATGAAAACAGACACAATTTCAGGTGTGGATTGAAATTTCTCTCCTTAATAGCCTCTGACCGTGAGCGCAGTTATGGATGTCTTGAACAGCTCAGCATAGTCCCTGACTGTTGTTGTGTTTTGTCTTTTTTAATCTGCAGGCTAAATATTCTTGTGGCTTTTCTGTTCTGTGAACTAGTGGCAAATGTTCAGACAACCAGAAAGCTCTCAAATGTGGCCACAGATTTGTGGAAGGGAAATTAATATTGGCCTAAAATGTCTAGCTGGTTTGAAACGGGTTCCAAAAGGGGTTTCCATTATCTAAGAATAGAGAAAGCTTAAAGAGAAGCAATAGAAGCAGTCAATGAGTCTTTATGATTTAAACTTTGTTCTTAAAATTTTGAAGCTACCAGGGATTCCTGAGGTTCTGAAATATTAACCTGACACTGCTCTGAAAGCAAAAACTTCCCTGTTTGGCTTATGATGAGTGGGGGTTTTACTGATCTTTCCTACCTTACTGGGCTGGATAGCCAAATGCTTTATAATTGAGCTGTGGCAATCCTTTGTAATGTGTAGTGTAGGAAAGGTGAGCAGACCCCATCTCCTTTCCCTCTTCCCCTCCAGGAAGTGTTGGAGAAAATACAGTAGTGTTGTTGTGTTTGCTAGCAGAACATGCCCAGCCTTGCATATATATATTAAGGCAGGCACTTAGCCAGAAGCTTTGAATTATTGTACCCTGACATTACCCACTGTAACTTTTAGCACTCTGGGCCCATTACTTTGGCTTCCTGCCCAGTAATGTGCAATTTCCACTTACATGAGAAGATGTAGCAGGAGTAATGACTCCTTGGAGGAGGTGTTTTCTTTTGCAGCAAATCAGCCCAGGGCCAGCAGGTGTAAGTTTATAGACACAGCCCACTAATAGCAGCCTGAGCTCTTCTGTTCCAGCAATCCAACAGTAGATGGAAAGGAACAGACCTTTGCACACTTGTCACTATCCCCTGACCTCATTGCAAAGTCAAGTTCTTGTAAACAGCCATGCAAAAGCTCCATGATTTCCCTTTTTGTTCTTTTCCAGGCACCCCAGAATGCATATCAGAACAGGGCTGATGGATGCCCATCTCTACTGTCTGAAGAAATATGTGGTAGACTTCCTGGTAGAAAACAGGTAAGAAACCAAGCAACACACAAGGTAGTAGCAAGCATTTGCACTGACATACGGTTTACACCAGAGCTTTTAAAGGATTTTTTTTCTCATTAAATTAGCTAGCATAAAATAGAAATATTAAAGAAACCAGTTTTCAAAATATTTTAAATATACTAAAAGGAATGCCAAGCATTATGTCTGAGTGTCTTATTAGGATCTTTTTGAAAAAAACAAAACAAAAACCCCAGCATAAGTGAACACTAACATTTTTGTCTCTTTTATGCATCCCTTCTTTTTCTAATGTATCTCTTCTTTTTGGCTGCTCATTTTACCAGGGCTTCCCCATTGTTAGGCTTGTGAATACATTTATGACCTCTGATTTCCCCCACCACAGTCTATTTTGGTCTTTGCAATCACCTTCCCTCTGCCCCTTCACATCCACCACCACTGCAGGTGGGCTATCTCTGTAGCATCCTATGTTTTTAGCTTGTGATATTCCTCTGTCAAAACTCTGAGACCACCCACTGAGAGTAAGAAAAACATCCATTTATGGAAGTGGAGAAGGATCTTAGCTATAATATTTCATGAAACAGACAAAAAAAACCCTGTTTGTCTTTTAAAAACAAACAAATGAACACTCCCCCTCACGGTAAGTAGTTCAGGTTCGGAATGATGTCCTGTTCATAGACTTTTTATAGCCCTCTCATGCCCATTACATATACCGAATGCTCACTGAGTTCTCAAGAGTTTTTCTTCCCTTTTAAGTAAGATAAAAGATACAGCGGCTAAGTGTTGTGTTCATAGTACATTTTCTTAGCAGATAAACTGACATGTGAAAAAACATTGAGGGTGGGAGATTTATGTTAGTCTTGACCATATACAAATCTGGTGATACAGCTGGATACATGCTTGCAGGAGCTCTTCCAGAATAAGGGTCTGTGAGCAAGTTAAAATTAAGTGGAAAATCTGTGTTAACCCCAAGGGCAATTTCTTACCATGCATAGGAATAAAGCTTATCCGACACTTTGACTGGTACACGGGGCCATTGTACAAGTTATTTTAGTTCCCACTTGTGTACAGAAACATGTGAAAAGTGAGAAAGTTTCAGGAGCAGGAGATGCTTTAAACCTGGAATAAACCATTTATTTAGTGTATTTTAGAAAGTTGGTGAGAGTTTGGAATTCTCATGTTTCCTGTGGTAGCATGAAGCAGTGTTTACACCTTTCTTTTGTCATAATATATAGCATGTAGGACTCATTTCTTGAAATCTTAGCACCTAGTTTTGCTGGGATTGGACATTTCTGGAGTATTAGACATTTCACACATTCACATATTTTCCCTTGGCATTTCATTTGGTTTTGAATTTAGATCTGTGGGACAAGGATGGTCTTTGTCAGATACATCTCTCAGAGAGGCCTCTGAGTGTAAATAGCAGTAACTTCAGATTTCAAGGCTTTATGCTATTTCAGTGGAAATTGGTGACATCTTTGACTTAGTCAGGATTTTACCTTGTATTAACCAAAGTCAGTAGAGTAAAATTCTTCTAGTTGCCCTCAGATCCCCATAGAATAAATCAACTGACTTTTTGCAAGTATGACCGACTGGGGTTTTTGTTTTGTTGTTTTCTATTAGCAAGGTCATTCTCTGTCCTCATTATTTTTTGAAGCTGTCCTGCTTCTCTGTGACACTTTCATGACAAATAGATCATTACAGCAGCTAGGCAGCTTTTCTTAAGACCTGATAGCAACATCTGGCTTACTAATGGTAGATGGCTGTTTCATTCTCTTGATTACACAAATGCTGCTTATTCAGTCAATTGAGAGAGTCAATTGCAAGTAATGTGCTTAACTGGAAAGTCTGGGGAATGGGACTTTTGCCATGAGGAATAACTTCAGCTTTCAAACTTCTGGCACTGGTGGGCATTTGCAGCTTGTTTTTCTTCTCTGAGGAAGGGGAGGACAGTGCATACCCAAAGATCTTTCCATGTTTGGCAGCAATATGCCAAGATTTTTGAAAGACTGTGGGGATTTTTTTTTTGCCTCAAAAGTACTGACATCTACATAATTGTTTGGGTTTAAGGATTCTTTTTAATACTTTGGGTTTTAGTCTACAGAGAACCTACAGTAAGATTTTGCTTCTCTGCAATTCTGCACCAGGACTGGAGAAGCTCAGATGCCTTGTTTAAGTTGTGCGTGTTTAAAACTAACAGCAGGGACTGAAGGGAACAGTGAAGCTCTTGTATGGTGCCAGGAAGTACTGACACAGTGTACTTCCTCAATATTACAATATTTACATTGTGTTAATATTTTAACAGCGGGGTTTGATGGCAGGCAGAACACCTTTTTTCATTGTTTGTAGCTCAGTGAAGCATTTACATTTTTTCAAATTTTTTTTGGCATACGAAAGTTGAAAAGATGTTGCCCAGCAGTAAAAAAATTCAGATGCTACAACTGGCTTTTATACAGGAAAATTATGATTACTTCCAGGTTGAAGTATTATGTGAAAACTAATGTGGTTATCTGTGTGGGATCTGTTTCTTCTTCAGTGAGTCCTAGCTTAGCTGCAAAAATATAGCAAGAACAAGCTGTGCCTGGGTGAATCTAGTTTGTTTATAGCTGTACCTATAATATAATATATGTGTTTTAAGTAAAGTACAGAGACACAAGCAGCTAATATGAAAACAGGGAAAAAACATGAAATGGCTAAACCTTGGTTCTGTCTAAGTATATAAATATAAATATATTTATTTATATGTGGATTTTTGGATTTGCTTTAGATTTGGAACAGCTTTGTTGTGTGGCAGCTTTGGTAAAAGAATATGCTTAAGAACATATGTAGTATGCAAGGGTTTGCTTTGTGGTACTAGACACATCCTTTGATTTTTCTATGCACTTGTTTCCTCTTCTGGGTGGGATTGTTTGGAAAATAATCAGTATTTGTTTGGCAGCAGTGAGATTCTTCAATGAGGATGTTAGGAGAGGTCAAAATACTGTTTGGTAGCCTGTAACTCAGTTTGTAGTACTTTAATACATTTTTATGAACTATTTTAAAAGGCCCGAATTTAAGATTATCCTGCCTGAAGTTTTATTGCACTATAGCAAATCAAATTCTTGAGTTTTAAAAGGCAAAACTTGGTAGTGCCTTTGAATAAAAGTCATATTCTGTTTATTAGAACACCCTCAAATATGTATGTCCAGACAAAAATAAAAAATACCATGCCCCTAATGTAATTTAAACCTGGGCAATTTATTTTTCGGGAATGCAACTGCTTTTTCTTTCCTCTCCTAGGAGGGAAAAATGCATTTTGGCAGTTAAATCTCCATCTATCACTCATCCACTAGTTCAGCACTGGATCCTAGTGAAATCAAGTGTGCAAGGGTCCTACCCTGTCCAAATTGACCAAGCTCAAACGCTTGTGCTTCCATGCTGGCTTGGGCAACAGCTGAAGAAATTCTTGCCCATAGCAGTTTATTTTCTACAGCTGGAATTTGTTCCTTCTCTTTCCATACTTCTGTTTTACCGGGTTGGGTTGATTAAAAAGGGCTCTTAAATCAGCTGTAGTGTACTGGCACTCTGCACAGGGGTGCCAGTACAAGACAGTTCTGCCCTCGGATGAATGTCCCCATCCCTGCATCTGCAGTGGATACTCAACACTGGTGACTTCTGGGTCTGTCCACATGAGATTCACAAGACGTCACAGACCATACCCTGCTACCAGCTGGATTTATCCTGTCTGAATAGGAACTGTAACCTCAGCGTGAAGCAGCTCTTGTACGGGCTGAATTTTCTGCTGGTGGTACGTGACCCTGGACTTTATTTCAGCAGAGGCCTTTGATTCTTCACCAGCTTCCTTTCTTCATCAGTGAAATAAGAGGTGCTGAGGTTGGACTCGGTGTAGAGTGTGGAGTTGTATCACACCTCCGCAGGGGAGGGAAGTCAGTTAAAAATATGAGCCTTTTGTATTTAGGTGAGAGCTTTCCTTTCCTCAGCGTTTCCTCCTTCAGAGCAAAGCCAGCCCGGGGATCTCATAGGTGCCGCGCTTTGTGGCGTGGGAAGACAGGCAAGCACAGGCTGTGCATGCTGCTGGAGCTGCTCTGCCAGCACAGGGCAGGGATACTTGAAGGTGAACACCTGCACCACATGATGAACTGCACAATATTGCTTTTCTTAAAGCGATCATTCCACACGCTGAGCCAGCAGCGAGACAGAAGCAGAGGCTGTAGCTGGCTGGGGGCACGGCTCCACCCCACAGCTGGCGGGCCTCACACCCCTGGGGCCCTGGAGTGGCAGCCAGCACAGTAGCCAGTCCCTTTTTTGGCACTCTCCTGAGTGCTAGGTTGGAATCCTGCCTCGCTGCTGCATTCGGAGCAGATGGAAGAAGAGAGTCCTTATTCCCTTTCCCCCATGAACTTCATGTGTAGCAGAGGGCAGGATGTGGGCCTGTGCCGTGTGAGCCCCGTGTGTTGCACAGACATGTGCTGGTATTTCTTTGCTGTGTGCTGACAGTTGGCTTGCTAACAATCCCAGCAAAGCTGCTACCAGGAGAAATGTGATCAAAGGAAAATGGCATGGTAGCCTGTGTCCTGTTTTTCCTGAAAATTTCTAAAGCTTGGCTTGGTGAATTGAGATACATAATTTAGAGGAAGGCAGAAGGGAGATAGATATAGAGCAACCCCTTTCGTTGTAAAGTTTTAACATGGGAAATTCAAACTTGCTTTGGAAATTCAAGTCTTGAAGATATGTCTTTACATATCCTGTGAATATGCTTAAGAACATACATAATATGCATTTATAATATATGTGTACATGAATGGCATTGTGCCCAAATTCAGTTGTGCGGGTACAAATGGGAGCATTTGTTTTATTTGTTAGAATTTTACCGTGCCCGCAGCTGAAACCTCTAGGCATATAGAGACTGCTGTTTTCACCTCTCATTGAGGCAGATGAGAAAGTCCAAAGCCAGATCAAGGCTGCCTACAGCAAAGCAGTATGTGGTCCTAATCAATAAGGTCCCCAAAATATTTTTTCTCAAATTTCATCACTGCAGAACTTGTCAGGAATATACTAATCAAACCTTAGTTACAGACTGAGCATAGAAAAAGCCACATTTCAGTGTTGTACATAACTTCTGCAGTTCAGGTGAAGGCCACCAGCCTTATTCCCTGTTGAAATCATGTTCTGAAGATAAGTTAAATACTTTGTTTTGGAAAGGTAAAAGTAAATACATTCCTCTTGGTGCTCATCACTGATTCTGTAATGCCCATTAACTACCTTTTCAGCACCTCTGTTAGTGAAGCAGTGGTTTTCTCCTTTCTGAAAGTGGAAAACCAGGGTACACAAGAGCTGAGTTTTGAAGCATCTTTGTCTTAAGTATGCCATTTCTCAATTCTTAATGTTATACAGGGAGCTCATAATGTTGAAAAAATCTTTTCCATTGATGATAGCCATTGCAGGGTGATAATCAATGGCAACCTGCAGAAATTAGATTTATGTTCTGCATTCGGCACCATCTGTAAAATCATCTGACAGAAGGGAATTACAAAAAAAAAAAAAAATCAGTTCTTCGGGCATCATTCATTTGCCTTACATCTTAGCAGTTCTTTTCTCCTCTTGCAGCCCTCTGCCTTGTACATTTAACACACGTGTTCTAACAAATGAGGCAGTCATTCTTCTGCCTCATTACACAAAGGTGATTCATCCCCCAGGCATAGTCCATCTTTGGGTGAACAAGAGATTGAGACTGAGGCGAGAGGAAAAGTAGGTGTGTTATTAAGGGTTGTATCATAATGTGAACACACGAGGTCTTAATTGAGGTATAAGCAACATGCTTCTAGCTTTTCTTAATTTGAGTGGCCAAACTGTTCCCATGATATGCTTTAAATGTGTGTTTATATATTTATGTATGTGACACTTCTAGAATTAATCAGTGAGTCTACTGTGACTCTTGCTAATGGAGTAGCTGTTATCAGCATAGATTTATCACTTTTCAGGTCAGCCACCAGAAGGAGAAGGGATGCTCTAAACTTCAAAGAATATCCATCTCAGCATTTATAACCTTGGCCTGGAGCATACTCTCTTTCTCTGTGGAACAGTGCACAAGTATTTCAATTACCTTGCAGAAAAGAGAGAATGGAGCATGCCCAAGGTAGAAGTACTTCTTCCTTTTAGAAGTAAAAAAGCCCAAAACAAACAGGTCTCTTCCAAGCATGTGCAAACAGTGTTTTTTTCAGACTTAGCCTTATGTAGTATGGGCACTTTTCCTGTTTACAAATGTAATGCCCAGATGAAAAGACAACCCTGTACTGTGCCAAATTCTAAGCATGGAATTGCAAGAGCTTTTCAGCAGAGCAAATGAAATATTTTTAACATGGTCAAAACAAAGGAGTTTTTCCATAATTTTGTTCATGGAAATAGCTGAGACATTTTTGATTACGCTATCCAAAAAATAATCAACTCGAGGGAAACACCTGGCATGGGTAATTTCAGCCAAACCAGTTATATTTTGGCAAAGTTTACAAACAGATGAAGACAGAAACTTAAAATAGGAAAATCTGGGCAATTTTTATTTAGGCACCCTAGCTGCACCGGCACCTCTAAGTGTTGGTCATTTCAAATTTGGTGGAGGCAGATGCCACCATTGTGTGTTTGCACAGATGTTCTGGGTTCTCTGTTCTCCACTGAGTGTCACATGCACTTGTTAAATAAGAGCTTCAGACTTCATTTCTAAAGACTGTGTAGGCATATGTAAAACAAAATTGACAACGCACATATTACTCTTATATATTAGGACATTTCACATACTTTTATGGTGTCCTTCCCCCTTTTCCCCCCACCCCTCTTGCTCCTAAAACCAGGTAAAATTTTAATGTGTTTGGTAATGTGTTTTGCAAATCACCATTTTGTCCAGAATCTAGTCCTTCTGAAGTTTTGGATATGGAAAAAGCCACAGTTTCCCAGGAACAGTCACCTGGGAAGTGGGCAGCTCTTCCTGTAGCCAGAAGGTTCATGTGTGGTACTGGAAAGGCAAGAATGATAAACAGCAGCACTGTGTGCTCACTTCAAAGGGTCTGAGTTAGCAATTCACAGTGCCTTATCCTGGGAATGCTGAGTGCTAACATCTTGCCTGCCTCCAGGGAAGTCCACTTTCCCTGGGGAGCCTTCCTCTCAGGGTGCACCCTGTGAGAGTCTGAGCTGTAGCTATGAAAACAAATCAGCTTTCTGCAGTTCTTCCAGAGCTGGAGAGCTGTCTGCCAGAATCTGCCAGTAGAGAAACTCTTTTCTGAACTGAGCAAATTTGCAGTAAACTTTATAGCCAAAGTCAGTATGATTTGTTTACAAAGTTAAACATCGGGGTTTGGGTTGGTATTTTTTTTTTAACTGCTGAAATAAATAAGAGCAAATTGTGTGAGGTCATAGTGCTCTGCCTTTCCAGACTGCTTCAGCTGCACTCCCAGAGCACGCTTCTCTGCTCAGCTCCCCTCTGCTGTGTCCAGAGAGCCTCTGCTGGGCCAGCACCAAGAGGGGAGAGGAAGGTTTGCTGTCTGAGTGCTGTGTTGGGAGATCTGTGGCCATGGAAAGAGCTGCAGCAGAGCCACCCTTCTCCTCCGTCGATAAAGGGCAGAGCAGTGTGAGCTCTTTGGAAACTGGAGGTGCGAGTGACTGTCTCTGGAGCTCCTGCTTGGATGGCTGTGTGCTATGCTGTACACAAAGGCCCCTGCAGGTTTATATTAAGGTGCTGCCCAGACTAAACCAGTGCATTTTTTCTTTTTCCTCTCTAAATGCCTTTTTATCATTCAGGCTGTCACCTGTGTTTCCTGGCAAGGGCTGCTGGCTGGGGGAGGTCTGGCAGAGCTGAACACCCAGCTTTGGTGGTCTTTGTGTGGCTGCCTGAAAGATGGCTTAAAACAGAACCTGCTCTGTGAATACCTGCGAGTTAACATGTGTCAGCCGTGTGGCTGGAAGGTTTCTCCTTTGCTGTAAAGAGATATTTTATAATGAATACTTTCCTTGTGATTAAAACGGATAAATAAACAAATAGCTCCTACAGGAAGTATACTGTATGAAGTCAGGGCAAATAGATTGTAGCTTTTCAAACAAGGAAGAGAGAAAGGGAGAAAAACACCCCACAATCAACCCAACCCAGGCTCCTCCTTAGTGCATTTCATCTGTTACAATGTGAAATGGCAATTCATCTTTCCCATTTCCTTTCCTTGTCAAACATATCCAGCTGTTGGAGCTTTCCCTGTTCCTTACTAGAAATGCCAAGAGTGAAAATTTGTTGGTGTTCTCTTCCTCCAGGGTATCATTACTGTTATCATCTTTGCATGGTACCAATCAAACTTACTCCTGAAACCTCAGGGGGAAAAGCCCTAATGATCCAAACTAGATTTAGACATATTATGATTTTCAGCAAATGCTTCTGTAAGAAATACAATTCCTTTTCCTGTCGGCAGACTACTGGGGAATAAGTAGACATATCTTTGGATATGCTGAATTGGAGCTGATCAACTTCATCAGTAACTGCAAACCTTTCTGTGGGACCATGATACTCTGTAGTGGCCACGTGCCTGACATACCAAAACATGCTTGGTCACAGCACAATATTCTGTGCATCCAGTAAAAATGGTTAACTATTTTTTCCACTGTTTGATGCAGTTTCAGTTTCCTTGGGTAACCTTCAGTCAAGTTGACTTTTGTCTTCACACAAGATGTGACTTTGGAGCCAAGAAGTAATTAGTTTACCCATCTTTGTGTGGTTTTTTCCTCTTTATTTTTTTCATCTTAAATCATTGCCACTTGGGCAGTATCCCCCTATGTATTCTTTTATCAATGCAGTACATTTTCTGTTGCAGCACTACTTGCATGTAAGACAATACTTCGGGTAAAGTTATTATCTCACCTTGCTGGGCATCTCCCTGTGAGGATACAATCCTTATACTACGATATCTTATATACGTCTCTTGCAGTGGAAAACATAATTCCCTTGTATTCTCCATTCAGATGATCTGAATGTACAAATTTCAAGATAATGTTTTCCTTTCTGCCTCTCTCTGTTTTCCTTCTCTCTTCTTCTACAACACCTCAGTCACTGACACATCCTTCTGAAATGCTGAGTTCCCTTTTACTGACAGGTTGAATTTTAGGTAAAGAGAGAAAACAATTACTGTCTTCCCAGTATTTCATTTTTTCGTATAATTTTTTTATTCTAGATGTTAGTTCAATGTTATATTTCATTGTGCCTTAGCAAGGCAAAGGAAACATGAACAATCATAAATATGTCTTTAACACTCTTGCTGACTTTATTATTGCATTGAATTATTGTGGTGGGAGACTTTAACTTCCTGCCTATAGATGAGACAGTAAATGCTACCAGTGATGATCAGGCACACATACATGAATAGAGTAGCTAAGTGTCTTCTTTAAGTTAGTAAAACATCATTCAATCAGTAATGGTACTCTTGAGTTCTGTTTTGAATGTGATAAGGAGCTTAGAGCATGAGGTAAGGGTTAATCTTAGAAGAGTCTTGAATCAAAGAGAAGTGTGAATTTCTGTACTTGAAGTGGAAAAACTATAAAAAAGGGAGTATAGCATTTTAAATAGTCTATGGGAAATGCCGAATGCTGTCTAGTTAAGCTACTGGTTTTGAAGAAGTCCAAGAGCTAAATGGAGAGGAGTGATATTTACCCTAAATCAAAGATGAAGAGATGATCTGTAGCTCACACAGCATTTTACACCAAACTTTTATGGATTAATACCACGTGGAAAGAACATTATGAATAAAAACTGTCTTGTGAAAAAGAGGAGATGGGATTCATTGGCCAAAAAGCTTTCAAAGTTCTTCAAGAAAGGATAAAATGAAGACAAAAAAAAAAAAAGTTTAGTCTTATTGCAGACAGTCATATTGCAAACGCAAAAAAGAACAGAAGAGCTGTCCTACAGGGAGGGGTGGAGCCAAGGATTAGCAATCAGTATAGAGGATTGGAGTTAAGGTAGAGTGATTGCTGGGGAGAAGGGCGTAGAAACAGTACTTGTATAGGTGAAAGCGGGATTGAATTACACACCAGAGCTTCCAGTTTATTTCCCAGACTGCTGAGAGAATTTAGTCAAACTGAGGATAGGTCCCTTTGATTGCAGACCACCAAGCACAGTATCTGCATGGAGAAACAGCAAAGTCATGTGGGCATCTCCAGTGTCTGTAATGCAACACTGGTGGAGCAGGGTGGAAGAGGTTGCCCATGTGAAGCTACAGCCATGTCTGTATTTTCTGACACACGTTTTATACAAGTCTGAAGCGTTTAAATCTATTTATCTGAATATATAATTATGCACCCAAAGTTTATGTAACTCATCGGTTTATGGATACATCAGCCTTATCAAATGCATCATATATGTGTGTTTGTTTAGGCAGATTGTCAGAATGCCTCTGTTTCTTTTCAGAAAGGAGCCTAATTTCAAAGGCACTTAGAAAAAAGTTGATAACTCAGACACAGATGGCTGCAAAGGCGGAGGTGGGAGAGAAACGGGAAAGATGAGTTCTGGCAAGGAATCACATTTGTTGCAGGTGCGCTTGTTTCAGAAGAATGGGATGCTGTCTGGGAATGAATGAGATCCATTCCTCAGCAGCGTGTACAACCTGCCAAACTCCCTGGGTGGCCTCCGACGGCCTCAGAGACTTTTGGTCAGAGAGAAGTTCTAAAAATGTCTAAACTTGTTGGCATTCCTGTGCAAAAGCTGAGTTAGTCGGGAGCTGTGGGGTGTTGCTGGCTGTTTGGCAAGTGGGCAGAGTTAAGGTTACTTAGATGACCTGAGCTGAGTGTGCACACACTTTCAAAGGATTTGAGTATGTAATTGAGGAGTTTTAATTTCTGTGGTCAATTTTTCAGAAAGCTGCCTTGTTTCCCAAAGGGCTTTTTGGCAGAAGTGGAAGTTAGATCCTTGCTCCTTTAACTGCATCCAGACTTGGTGGAACTTGAGAACAGCTTTTATGTGGTTTGCATCCATACCATCCCTTTCATACTTTGATCTGGTTCCTGTCCATGTTATGGTGTCTGTGACTGTCACTTGTGTGTCTTCTGCTTTCCCTCCATCACCCGGAATGTGGGGTTTTGGTGGTGATTTTGCAGTTTTGGGAAGTCATTCATAAACTTGAGTCTGCAAAGCAAAGCTGTGCAGTTTTACTGGCTTGCTGTGTAATGGCTTTTGAATGAGTCATGCACGTTCTTGGGAGCACTGGGAGTATGTTGCCGTCAGGCTTGAAGGTTTTAGTTAGAAAATAGTATGGAAAGACAAATGAAGCACAAATGCAGTCATGTGGAATTACCTTGAAGTAGAACATTTCTTGAAGTTTCCTTGTCTTCTACCTAGGATTGTAACTTCAAAAATAAGAGACACTGACAATTAATTAATATGAAATTGTAGCAGGGTGTGACAAATGCATTTACGCTTTTTGTGGTCCAGATTTTGAGAGTAGAATGGGAGAAATAGAACATAGCAAGATATAACAGATGTTTAATGCTGTGACAAGTGCTGCAGGTTACTGAATTAGGCACAATTAGTTTATTGGCTTGCCTGGTTACTTTGGAGTTTTCCTTTATTATAATTTGTCTTGGGTACACCAAACAAAGGCAAAAGGATTATTGCAAGATGTAAGGGCAGAATTAGCGTTCTGCAGAGATGTGGCACACCCTTGAGATTTATCACTTGATTTTTTTTTCCTTTTGTATGTAGTCCTTCTCTGACTTCTCCACATTCTTAGCATGTCTCAGAAATTCCAGCATTTTTAGTAATGAATCAGTGAGAAGAAGGGGAAAAGTCCTGTAACTCCTTTTTCCATTGTGCTTGTTAAAACAGCGTTGTGGGAAATGGACCCAAACACTGTCTTTTAAGTGGTGTTGAGTCTGAGGCAGGTGGTATTAACTCAGGACTGCATTAACTCTTTTCAAATCTCTTTCCTGTTTCCTTGAGGAAACATGCCTGGTGTATATATGTGGCATGGGCTGTTTGCCTGCCTCTTGCATTGACATTTTAATTTGGTCCATGATATAAATATCATTTCCCTAATCCCCCTTGCCCTGACCCTGTTTTGTCTGTTTTGTCTTTTCTTCAAAGTGAGTTGACTTTTTTTTCTTGAAGGAGGGGGGAGGAGATGGGAATGGTGGCTGGCTGCTCTAGTTTGGAGCATTAAATGCTCAGGGAAAAAATCTCAGAGTAACTGTTGTTTCTTTCTTTGTATTCACATGGAAATTTTTAATCTCCATCAAAGGATCAGGAGAAAATAACGTTGAGATTCAACAAGAGAGCTCCCAGCTTACATGGAATTTTTAAATGTTATTTGGCTTTATCCTTTAAACTATGAGAACCATGAACTATGTACCTACAGGGTTCAGAATTAACTTTTCTCTTTCTTCCAACACACTCTCTTTTTTTTTTCTTCTTCTTCCCTCCTTTTTTCTTACATCTTTATTGTTCTGTATAAACATGCAACTCCTTTCTGGCCAAAACTGTAAGTTGCCTTAGGATTTGTTTAGTTGTATTTATGTATACATTTCTAACATTAATTATGAGCACCAGTCTGAAATACAGCCTCATGTTCTTTTGATGTGATCTGAAGAATCTCTGTTGAAGGCCATGGAGCTAAGATCAGAACCCAACCCAGTGTATGCTTTCACAGCTGTACAAGAGCTAACATTTGCCTGTTTTAAAAAAAATAGGTATAAAAGATACATATACTGATGATCTGCTTGTTTGTAGTGGGGAATCACAAACACTATCTGCAGCTGTAGATGTAGCTGATTGTGCTGACAGTGATAGCAAGGGAAGCCCCCTGCAAATACCCATGGAGGGTAACAGCAGATTTCACAGGTGGGTGCTGACAGCAACAGTAGATTTCATGCTTCATCACAGATTAATAAAACAGGGAGGATATTAGAATGCTAATACTCATTAATACTATTTTATGGTGTTTAACATTAAACATGGAAAATGAAAATGAATGACAGCCGGTAAATGGAACTGACAGTTGTGTTGAGGGTGTCTGAAGCTGGTGAGAATTTAGCTGCAGGAAGCAGAAGCTGTGTATGCTCCTATTCCTGCTGTGAATCAAGCCAAACAGCACCTACAGTTACCTAGACTTGTGCAAGATCGCCTAAACTTAGATTCAAATAGACTCTTGTATTGTTGTAAAATATTTTGAGCTTCCTTTCCGTACCATCATTGGTCAGAACCATTATTTTCTGTGTCCTAAGACAGAGTCCCCAGCAATACATACATCTAAGAGCAGAAATTACAGCCCATTAAAGCATAATTGTGAAATGCCTTTTTGTCTTTTTTTAAGGGGACAGTGTTAATTTTTTTCTCCCCAAAACTCTTCTTGTGTTTCAGTTGGCTACATTGTTCTTCATTTCTTGCTGAAGTTTCAATAAGCTTCATCCCAGAGGCAGTTGCATTTCAGCAACAAGTAAAAGTTGGCCCTCTGTGGGCCATAATGTAACATAATACAATATAACATATGTAGATACAAACTTAATTCTGCCATGTTGTAGAGTGTTTTAAGTTTATTTATGATTAAAAGTCTCTGAAAACCTCTGCAGAGCTGTGTTTAAATATTAAGCTTATTGACTTAGGGTGTTTTCATCCAATGTTCTTTCACAAGTAAAACTTATTAATTTAGCATGAACCTTATCTGTGCCTTTACTGAGATGCAAAAATCCCAGAAACACTGGGAATACATGGAGTGCACAAGGACCAAGGATAAAGGAATTCTAAAGGTATAATTATGTCTTGCTGGTAATAACAGTACTTAGTAAAATAATGGTTGTCTAACCAATTAGTCATTTTTGTACCTTAATGTTTTAGGTTTAAAATTAAATTAGCCTTGAATATTCTAGGTTTGTATTGCCTGAGTCTGCAATCCGTATAGCTGACTGCAAGTAACTGATGTGTGCTCTAAGCTCTTAGGTACATTTAATATTGAATTTTCCAGGAGGTGCTTTTGATTTTTAAATACTTCATCTTCACTTGAATTCCCAGGTTTTTTCTTGCACTTGCACCATGAATTTCCACTGCCCAGTTGTCTTCATTTCCCCCACTTATGCACCATCTCTTGCCTACATCCCCTGTAGTTGTGACCTGCTGCGTGACTGGAAGATTCCATGCCAGAGACACTTCTTTTTGCCTGCTTAAAATGTGATCAGTATCAACCCCTTTCAAAATTGCTGCCAACTCTTGTTCTCAGGATACTGGAGCCACATAAGGTGCTTCAGGGATTAGTGTGTCCCCCTCTCTTCATTTACAAGCAGACATCTAACAGCACTCTCCATCTTTGGTGCTTCCATTGAAAATCTGCTGCTTTCTGTTGAAGTGAAAACAGACAGATAGAACTTCAAAAATCAAAGTTTAGGGAATGAAAAGTCATGAAAAAGGCCCTGTCACTTGGGCTAGATTTTTTGAAAACATATTTATTTTGGCAAATGTTTCTCAAAGGCAGGTTCATGTTTATGCTCTCTACCGTCTGGAGTTTGCTCTGAGGTGTCAAGAGCATGCTTACTCCACGTTGGCTTAGAATTGGATTTCTGCCAAAATTCTCCGTGCCCTCCTCTCCTTCCGCTCACCCCTTTACTTTCTTTCTCCTGGTTGTAGCAGACTTTTCCTTCTGTGGATCTCAGTGCATATTTCATTTTCACTTCTTGGTGCTAATGAAAACAACGAGCTTTAGAAAACCAGGGTGCTTCAAATTTTAAAACCTGAAGAGAAGAAAAAAAGATGCTTTCTTCAGCTTATACAGTGTTACGTTTATTTCTTCTTAATACTGGTATGTGAAGTTTGGGGTTTGATTGTAAGGATTTTAAATACACTGGACCAGAAAGCTTTTTGGATTGTCTTCTGTAACTAGGTTACAGGCCAATTGGTTCTTCCAAACTCCTGCTACTTTTTCTCTTTCTTGATGAAGGGTCTTCAGTCCCTCTGTATCTCCTTTGATTTAAATTCCTTTCCTAGTTCCAGCTAGATGTTCGGTTTCTCCCACTGTTGACAGTCAGATAATAGTCTCACACTATCACTTTGTATATCTTAATTTGCAGGATCTGCTGCAAAAAAAATCCCAAATCTTTCTCACAGAGGGCCTTACTGTGTATTTTTACTACTTTCCAAATGCAAATTCCTTTAATGTTGCATATAAATTGCTTCAACAGCAAGCAGAGGCAAACCTTCCTGGTTTTCCTTTTCCAGTAAGAAGGATGTGTTTCTGAGCCACATCTTATGGATGACCCAGAGATTTGCTCCACCTTTGGCAAAGGAATGTGGCTAGCACTTCAGAGAATTGCAAGAAAGCTTCAAGAGTTTGGCCAAGAAAGATTAAACCATCAAAAACCAGGCAAAACTGCAAAACTTTGTCTTTTCCCCTTTCCACTGCTTTCATTTCCTACCGTGTTGTGTTGTCTTCTGCATCAGACTATTTAAGACTGCCAAATACTTGGGTATTTTATAGGTAATATATCTTATAAATGCCATAGCCAGCCTCTGAGGGAAACAGAGGATTGTCGGTTTTGGATGAAGTATAAAACCCAAGCAGGAAATCATTGCTGAATGGCACAGCTGCAGGCAAACATTGTGAGCTAGTAAACTGCCCATCTGCACAGCCACACGTGTGTGGGAGCGCGGGGCCGGCGCGGCCGCGGCAGAGCGCGCCTGTAAGTGGTTAGCAGGCAGAAATTCGGTGATTAAAGAATGAAGTGTTTTGCTTCCTTAGTTCCTGAAATACAGCTATCTGAAGGTGATTATAATCTTATTTTCAAGCAGGAGGAGAGACTAAAGACTAGAGCTTTTCCTTGTCTGTAATAAAACATAAAAGCAAAATTTCAAGGGTGGGCTGCAGGACAGAGGATGTGGCACAACCTACACTGAGGACTGAAGAAAAAGTTTGTCCAGAAAAAGAAACACACTGTATTTGTTCATAGGGCTGAACTGACACAGTCACATCTGAGTCTTCCCTTCAAAGCTAAAGACAGGAAAACTTTTGGTCCTTAGGTCTGCTTCACTATCATTGACCTGAACAGGGGCCTGGATGGGCTTTGAGCTGATCATAAAGCTTGAACTGTATAAGATCACCCTTTGCTAGAGATTTTGCCAAGCAAAATAACTTTCACTGTACTTATTCTAGTACTTGCCTTTTGTAATGTAATCTATTAGTTAGTTCCTAGTTTTGCTATCTTCCATTCTAAACAACTCCTCTTTCTTTGTGGGTTATTATTTGTTGAGTTCCTCTAGCCAAACTCACTGTGTTAGTTCTCCCAATCCTTCCTCTGAAGTTTAGCACTTCCTCTTACACATGCCAAGTTTGAGTTCATTTTCCGCATGATTTTCCCAAGTACTACTTTAAATAATCCACAATTCAGTAACTAAATGGAGATTGTTAAAATAATGAAACAACAACAATAAAGCTCTTTTAAGACTGCACTCCAACTGTAAAAACTGTTGATTTGGGTTTTTTTCCCAAATACTTTATTGAAAAATAAAATTTTCTTCTCATAGTCAAAATTAAATTAGCAGGGTTATAGTCCCATTGTACAATAGACTTTCTACGTTGGTATTTGTCATTTGGGAGAGTTTTTTGTTGACTCACTGCAATGTATAAATCAATGCAAGAGTAGACATAATCTAGTGATCGGGATCTTTGTTTACGGCATAGGTGGTTTGGGATAAAACCCCTTATGATTTCCTCACCTCCTAGTATTGGGGTATCAGAACGGATTTAATACAAGTTGAAATCTGTATAAAGGGAAAATGAGGTGTAATGCCAGCTGAACCCTCTGGAAGCTTTCTGTTCACTTATACATTTTGTATTGGAGCATCTAAAGAGCATGAAAGTCCTGGGACCTAAACTGAAATGTCCTAATTTCTCTTGGTTAAAGGACTGAGTCTTTAAAATGTTCTGGATGTGTCGTTTGAGCAGGAATTTCATTAATGTATGTGTCATAAAAATTTTAATTTAAAGATATGCTATTTCATATATCCTTGAGCATTTCCATTTTTTAAAACAAAGAAAAGGAGCTGCTTTGGTTTTTCCTCTGTGGGCACTTTATTCTCTCTTTTCCTGTCAATTGATGCCATTTTTTAAGCCACATAAAGGGTCTTCAGGTTTTGTCATTACAATGTTGATACTTTTTGCATTCCATCTGCAGACAAGTATGAACTGTAGGATGATGACATATTAAATTATAGTAATCTCTGTTAAAATATAGGGGATATAATTCTGAAAATTAAGCTTTTTTCTAATTTTGAATATTTCTTTATATTTTAATGCAATTAGGAAGCAGGTAACTAATGGACAATGTCTTAATGTCTTGCTTTTTGATTCAACCTCATGAAGTATGCAAAATGTCTGCTGATGTTATGCAAAGAAAATGAAGACATAAGTTTTAGCATTTACAGACTCAGACTTCATGTGTCTCTTTCTCCAGGACAATCACATCTCTCCGGAGTGAGCTGATTCCACATCTGGTTAGGAAACAGTTTTCTTCTCCTGCATCATTGCAGCAAGAACTAGACAACAAAGAAGAGGACCAAAAGAAAAAAGAGCAAGCATCCCTCGGTCAGAACAATATCAAATATTTGGGTTTATGGAAGTTTTAAAGCCCATATGCTACAGCTGAGTTACAGAGTAGAGTACAGAACTAACCTGAAACACTATTTTAGAGATTCAGCTTTTTTTTCCTCAGCAGAGGAAGCTTTTTTTTCCTAGCAAATATTCTGGTAGATTTCTTTGTCAAACATTATTGTGTACTATATAATTTTTTTTGTCCTCCCTTATTTTGGTGTCAACCATAAGCAAATCAGCTAGGTGCACTGTATTTTTTTTTTTTTTTTTCCCCAGGAAAAAGGTTAGATTCATTTTTGAGAACGTAATTTTAGGAGGGAGTTCCTAAAATCGGGTAGGACAAGAGACTTAAGCCTTAATCACCCTGTACTGGGAACTGGACAGGATCTCAGATCCTGGTATTTATTTTTAGCATTTCTGTTGTCTCCTTATGTGACCTTGGGCAAAACATTGCATCTGTCCTGATTCCTTAATTCACACCTGCAGAATAAAAATAAGCACTTATTCACTACGTGTGATAAAATCTGTTAATGATTGCTGAGTATCTAGCCGTGGAGATGAGGTGAGGCGAAGATTTCCCTTCACCAACAGTATTTTAATAGTATTCCTCTTCAGAAAGTATTTCATTAAATCCTGTCTAACTTCATGCATGTGTGTGTTCTCCAGACATTTATAGTTTCATAAAAGAAGATAATAGCTTGCTGAAACCTGCTCCAGATAACTCTTGTTGGAATGATCACAGAGGAGATATGAATGAAACTCTCCATGAAGGAAAAGTGCGCTGCTACGTCCATATCATGAAGGAGGGGCTGTGCTACCGAGTGAATACTCTCGGGCTATACATTGAAGCCAACAGACAGGTGAGGAAAATACAGAAGTGCCACCTGGGAATCCAGCAGTAGCTTACAGAACATTTCACCCTGTGACATAAACAGAACAATGACTCCCTGTGATACAGCTGAGGAGTGTGTGGGAATTGAACCAGCGCTGTTATGCAGGCACATCACTCTGCTGCTTGCTGGATAGGTACGTGAGGCCAGGAAACAGTTCTGTCACTGGTTTACTCTAGATTTGATTTAGCAGAGAAAACCCTCACCCTACACACTCCTGTGGTTTTTTTGGGAGCGCCAAGACCTGCAGCCAAAGAGCTGCAAAGTGTGGAAAATAAGAATGGAAGTAGCTTTGATATCTCATTTAATCAATGTCCTCCATGCCCTAAAAGTAAGTTCAGTTCTGACTGGACTCTTCCTAGTAGATGTTTATTTGTGATAATAACAAAGATTATTAACAATTTGAAGAAAGACTTAAATTACCCTTTCATTTAAATTGCGTAATAATTTCTGTTATAAAAGAATTCATTTATAAACAGGTTTTCCTAGTGTGGTACTTCAGGTACACAGAGAGGTGAACTCTTGATCTGATGCAGCATCTGTTGCAGCTTTCACTTTCACACTACTGAGAATTCATAAAATAAAGACCTCACAGATGAGAATTAGGGGAATCCTGTACTACCTAACAAGCTGATGATTAAAAGGTCTTAATATCTTTGTGAGGCAGGGATTTAGGTTTGGGGGGGGTTTTACTGCACTGGCTGATGCAATGTACAAGTGCTCTGTATTTTGCTCTGCTAGTGATGAACTTCATTGCTGTCAGGAATAGACACTTTCCTCTAGTTTTGAAAGACCAGTAAGGAGTGCTGTAAGGAAAGACTCAAGATTTCTGGAGTGAGGCTGGAAAGGTGATAAAGTTGTATTGGGAATTCTGGAAGTGGTCACTCCCTTGCCTTCTGAAATCAGACTGGGTTGATTTCTTTTTGGCAACATTAATGGATTAATTCATGCAAACCAGAATTGCAGAATGGCAGTGTGAGTTTACACACTGGAGCTTTCTCCTTGATGCTTGTCGAGGAACACAGAAATAAAATGATTTGCTTTGTGCTTAGGGAGATGAGGAAGAGAGGCAGCACTACTGTCAGAAAGAGAAAACTTCCTCAAAAATAGCAGGAATAAGTGTGCCCAAAGGGTTAAGGGAGAATACCACTTGCTAAGGGAAGTGTGCGTGTACATTTGGCAGCAGCCACTTCAGTAAAAAGTTATTGAGCTAAGCCAGTCAGACTCCATGTGGGTTTTTTTGTGTTGGTTTTTTGTTTTTGGTTGGTTTTTTTTTAACCTAAATATTCTACATTTTGGTTAGTTCAGGAAATGTGTTTGCTCCTGGGTGGTACAAAGAATTAGTGTTTTGAAGTCACATTGGGGCCTTCAACATTGGAAAGGATTTTCTTTGAATTTTGAACTTTTTCAGGATGGTAAAATTTCTAAGGAAACTATGTGAAGGTAAAACATAAAATTGAGCTTAATGAGGAGTTGTAAGAAAGTAGTTCCTTTTTTTCATTGCCATTGCATTTTGTTACTCTTGCTAATCCTCATAAAAGATGCACATTTAATTTGGGGGCAGGGGGCAGGTTACCTGTTTTGTTGTTCTCTAAGGAAGATTTTGTGTGATTAGTTTGCTCTTACCTTGGCCTTCACAGACCAGATTCTGATCCTCTTGCTGCAAAGTTGGGACCTATATCTTTGAGGTCCCAAAGGACAGACTCATGCAGCAGTAGCAGTCCAGTCCAGTAGCTGTGGGAAGGAATGGCATCCTAACCCATTGCCCTTCTGGTGAGGAAACACTTTGCTCACATCATTTCACTTCCAGCTGGGTTTCTGGATGCCTGCAGCCTGTGTGTGGGCAGGTGGGTTCAGGAGGGAGTTATCTTCAATAGCAGGAAATAGTTTCTTTGTAAGATGAATTAAATCCAAACACATCTTAAACCTTCCCTTGACCCAGGCACTCCCTCTGACTCCTGCCCCCAGTCTAACCTTTCTTTTCAGAGCAAAATGCTTGAGCTTGTAGCTTTTGTAGGTTACCCCTCAGGCTGCGCTACCACTGACTGATTCTAATAAGGGCTTTCCTCTGGCCAGTAAAATCCTGTATTTATTTCACCACACCACCTTTCCACTGAGGAGGGCAAGAGCCTTTCTATATTTTTTTTTCCTTTCCTGCAGATCAACACTGGATAGTAGGAATCTTTCCAACCTATGCTGTAGGTATGCTTTAGTGTGTGTTCCTCTCTTGGATCTTTGTGTCACGTCACATGTCAGGACAACATCCCTTCACCCAGCCAGCATCATCCAGGCAGATTTGCCTAGTTTGTGGTGTTCTGGTAACCTGGTGGTTTTCTGTAGTGCCTGCACCTTGGACTGAAGGATCTAATCTACTCTTGCTTTTTAAAAAATAAACAAAATCCAAGTCTAGTGGGTAGGGCCAACTTCAAGATATAAAGAGCTGCAGATGTCAAAATGCTACTAGGGACAACAGGCAAATTGAAATGATAGCTCAGAAATGTGAGCACAACTGATCCCATCTTCTTCAGATCTGTGGATTTGCTTTTTGAGGTTCATTCCTTAGCCATCAGCTCTTCTTATCCCAGCTTTCTAAGGAAGTAATTTTACACAGTTGTACTGTATAGCAGTTCCTTAATAGCAGCTTTGGAAATTGCTGGCAACATTCAGCCAAATTTAACATAGTAATAGCGATCTCGGAGATAAGCTTTTCTAAGAGTTTTGTAAAAATAGGTGCTCAGGTAGAGAAAAGGGAGACAATGCTTCTTCCTCCCTTGAGGCAAACTCAGTTGCACCATCACTGTGCTGAGACTCCAGATGACCTCCCAGATGGAGAGTCAGTGCCCTCATCCTGGCTGCCAAGCAGAATGTGCAGAGCTCCAGACCAGCCCCAGCACATGCTGCCTCTCATTCAGCCAGACAATTTGCTGTGACACAGACCTCTTAGCCCTCATACATCTGTATCTCCTGTGTTCCTTTGACTGCCATCTCTGTCCTACCAAGAGACAGCCTACATTGCATCACTCCTGCCAGTAACTGTGTAGCACTATGTCTGTGCATTGCTGCAAGGCTCCCACCTCCCCTGACATCCCCATCTGTGCTGTCATCACTTCTTCTGTGGTGTGTGACCCTGGCCTCGGCCTGAGGCCAGGAGATGCAGAATGCCTCAGGCTGCTCTTTCACCCACAAAAGGAGGAATGATGGAGTGATATCCCTTCTTCCTGCAATGCTGGCTCCTCTTCCTTTCAGGAGCCTGTTCAGAATTGCTCTCCATGGATTTGTTCTTGGCTACCTCATGGGCTGTGTCTCTCTTTATTACCACTGCTGCTCTGTCTGCCTTCTCCCTGTCAAGAGCCTTTAATTGTGCAGCTTTCTATCATCTGGAATAACCACTTGATCAACTTTAGTTCCTTTCTACGTAAACATCTGAAATACAATTTTGTTGCCCATGCCTCAGAATACTCTCTTATGGAGCGGGCTGGATGTAGTCATCTTTTTATGCCACTTTACTGGTTTATATTTGTTATTACTTGCATCCCTCCCTTGCTTTACTGGACAGTGTAAAACACGCTGAGCTGCATTTGAAATGGCAGATACTGGACATTGTGGTAACAATAAAGGATGTCACTGTGTACAGCTGGAGCCAGCCTGCTTGCTGCTGCTGATTCACTGCTTCTACACAGGTGGGAAGCTGAGTTGAAAGGAGACGTAGTGCACTGTGGTAGCAGTGTACCTGTCTCCTTTACAAAAGTGGGGGATGATAAATCACACGTAGCTGGTGGACATTTGAAATGCTGTGACCTACGTTTTCACATAAGTTAAAAAGTTTATGGCAAGTACAGTAGTGCAATGGAAATCAAAGCCATCTTTGAGCTGTTTATGTAACTTGTGGGTACAGTTATCATGTTAATTTGTTATGTGGGTTTTTTTCATGCAGGTTCCCAAACTATTGCTTAATCTGGGTCTGGAAGAGCCACTGGTTCATGGGTCTGCACAGATCACTGATAGAGGCATGGTAAGTGTTCCCTTTTCCCATCTCTGCTCTTTCAGTAGTCTGCAACCACTTTGTTTCAAGAACTGCTTGCTGAAATTCAGTCCCATTGTTGGAAGTGAAACCAAGTTCTGAGGTGTGGAATGGTGGATCGTAGGTGATAGAGCCCAGAGTCTTCTGTAGGCTCACCCATGGGTTCCTGCCTTTCAGTCTCTCTCTTTTAAAAAGTTTGGTAAAAAGTCTGTCTTACTCCCAAGTCAGACATGCAGCCTCTTGTTCCCTAATGGCAGTTCCTGGTAGTTGAGCAGTTTGCCTCCCTAAGCACACCAAACCCAGAAAGTATCAGTATTTTAGCTTTACTTCTCACTGACGCTTTTTGGTTGAATACCGGTTTCAAGCCTCCCTTTGACTGGTCTCACTGGGCAAACCTGAGTGAAACCAGTGAGTACCAGCCGGACTGTGCCTACTGTGCTTACCTTTCTGCATGAAGCCTACAGAGCCAGGTCCACTAATGGAGTTTTACCAAGCTAACAGACCTTGGGAAGACTGTCTAACTGCCTGCCTATGGGGTTGGCCCTAAATTATCAGGTATTTCCTCTGCCAAGGATCCTTCAGGGTAGAGCAGGGTAAAGTTTATTGATAAGTGCTTGAGACATGCTTTGGGAGAGGTGTATGGAGAACACATATCAAAGAACTCCATGTACTTTTGCTAGTTTCTGTTCTTTTCTTCCCCAGGTTGGATCAGACAGTATCATTGGGTCATCCACACAAATCGGGGAGAAGACATCCATCAAACACTCCATCATTGGCAGCATGTGTACTATAAAAGACAAAGTTAAGATAACGAACTGTATCATCATGAATTCTGTTACAATTGAGGAAGGGTAGGTTACCTTTTTGTACCTTAGTTCCCTAAATTTGCAGTGTCTTTTTCTGGATAGATCATGAGTCAGTAATTTTTGTCCTGTAAAGAATTCTCAGCCAGAAGAGATGACACCAGGAGGTATGTTTCCAAAGACCAAGTCACAAATAAGTCTCTATAAGCAGGGCAGAAGTGCACAAATGAAATGAACTAACAAGAGGGATGCAGTCTTGGAACACAAATTTCTTCTTTTTACAGTAGATGCTGTCATCTTCAGAATGTGTAAGTAAGTTAAGTGGATGTATGAGCTTGTGTGTCATCCTTCCAAGTTTTATTTTAGTGGCTGGATCAGTGAATAAATATTTGAGGCACAAAGCATATTTTAAAGTGGTATACTTGCCAGCTAGAAATATTCTTCTCACATTTGAACATTACAGCTTCACCTAAGATGTCATTTTCTTTGGCCCTTTTTTGTCATCCTGCAGCCTTTACTTTACCATTGCCTATGCTGAGTAATAGAATAAATGAATAAACTTTTCAAAGAGAAAATCTGCCAGCTAGTAGAGGTTTCTCATGCACTAAAGGACTAAATAGTTAGCCTTGAGCTGTACATTTCCAAATGTGGGAAAAGTGGCCTGTCTGTAATTGTTGATGTCTGCATGGCCCCATCTTTCCATACATGCTGGCTTCCTGTGGATGTCAGTGGAAAGGAAACTGCTGATTGAGTCTATGCAGACCTGTATAAATTCTCTGCTCCTTCATGGCTTGAGGTTTGCTTAGGGCCTCAGGAAAAAGGCCAAACTCTTAAAAAATGCCAAGTTGGCTCTGAAAGTTGCATATCTGAAAAACATAAAACCCCAAAGGATGTGGGGTCTATGGAGGATACTACTGTTACATAACTAAATTACAGGTAAGTATGGTACCTTACCACAAAGTGTTTGTCTTTAATAGAAATCCACAGTAATTTCAAGCACATCATAAATCAGAATTCCATTGAGTATAGAAAATAGTTGGTTTCCAGTTCAATCACAGATGGATCCAGTATGGTTGTATCACAAGCACTACTGTCATAAAAAGTAGAGGAACCTCTCTCATTTGATCATGAGACCCTCTGTCATTTTGATTAATGAATTGATGCCACAATCATAATGGTATGGTTTTGCATATGAGGTCAGCAGCTCTACCATTAAATTGCAGAGGCAGCTAAGTGTATAAATAGCACTATTTTTATGAAGAGTCCCAAATCATCTTGTGTTTGCCTGCATTGGCATTTAGTAGAGTTCTAAATCCTAAATCGATCCCAGAGCTGTTATGTTAAGCATTTCACAAAATTCCACAAGCATCGTAAAGTCGGTGATATATTATTTTTAAGAGAGATAAACTGACTTCTGGAGTAACATTTTTGTGAATTCTAGAAAACAATGTGATCCCTAGTCACTCTTGGTAAAAACAATATAGCCACCAAAGAGTGAGAAAACTCACAGTCCCAGGGGTTAACCCCCTGTAGCTGTTCTATGGTTACTGCACACTGATGCACTGGAGTCAAATTTGTAAGTATTTATTTCCAACCGGAATTGAGACTATAGACCCTGGATCTTTATTGCAAAGCATAGTGTAATTATTATGCAGATCTGCACAGATACTAAGCTGATAAATTATTTCTTAGTGCATCATGGTAAGTCTTAAGATTAGAGGGGCATAAAATCATACATACACAGGTAGTGAGAAACAGAAATACTCTAGCTGATGAGTTTTGTTGAAAGAAGCCTTGCGTGCAGTGAAGGATTTCTATATATTTTTTTAATGTATTTTGACTCTCTTTCATTACTTTGGTTAAATCTGATGGATTTTTGTTAAAATGCTAATCATTCTTACTCATGTTGATGGATCCATTTGCAACAGGTGGATGTGGTTTTGCTTTAAACTGTCCACAGTGGACAATTCCTTATAAATACGTCTTCTCCCAAGTGTCTCTAGAACAGCTTTATCTAGAACAGGCTTTATCTAACCATGACTTCAGAAAATATCTTCATCTTTAATTGGAAAGTCAGTATGCGTCGGCTGATATGGGTCAAAATGAGCATAATAAAGTGCCTTGACAGATGTAATTCATATTTTTTTATTGCACAGCAGATGTCCTACAAGTAAGCCAGTTTTACCAACTAAGGTATTGTATATTAGAAATTTATGAAATTGCATTGAGAAGTGGATAAAAACAGTGTCATTTAAAGAATATACATTTTAATGCTGACATGAGCAGCTCAACCAGACTAATCATCTACTATAATAATGCCCAATGAATGTGAGAGGTAACTGAAGGCCATTACTAGGAGTGTTCACTGCAGTAACACCAACTTGAAGCAGTAGGCTTAGAAGACTGCAGTAGGACACTTATTATGGAAAAGACAAAGGTATATAGATAACTCAGAAGAAAGACGAGACAAATATTTTCGTTAAAGTTGGGATACTGGGAACAGCCAAATGCAAAAATTGCTCTGCATTCTAAGTTCATTTATCAAGACCTACATGGCACTGCCTTGATATTTATCCCTTGCCTCTTCCTTCACCTCTAGTTTCTCTGGGTTCAATCTTTCTTTTTTTTCCCATCTCAGCTGCAAAAGTGATCAGCAGCTTCAGTTCACTCTGTCAATATAGAAAAAGCAAAACAAACCAAACAAACAAACCCACCAAAAACAAAACTAAAAATGTTTATTTTTGGTAGTTTTTCTATAGTGTGATTGAGGATGTGTGCTGTAATTCCTGTGTGTCAAGATTCACAAATTCTATCTCCAAACGAGAAAAAAAAATTTTTAATAGCCTCACCACATTTAATACCTGCTTCTGAAATGAGTAATTCTTGCTGTGCAGGTGAGAGCACCACAAAGTGCTTGGAACAAAACCAGGTATCTCGTTAGGCAGTGGTTGCCTTATTATTGAAGGAACAGCAATCATGGCCTAGGTGATGATAACTTTCCCAACTGAATGGATCGAGTAACGGGGGTTAGTTTGGACAGTCCATTGCATACTGTTCACAAATTATGATCAGTCCTTCTGCAATGGCTGATACATTTAATACTCTGGAGTACCAGAAGCTGGGGTTTTTGTTTGCTTTGGTGTGTAGGGCTTCTGTTACATTATATATGTCTCCTGTGAAGTGATTTGAGTAGATATGAATCCCCCCTTAGAAGAGATTACAGGGGATTAAAGAAGTTAGTAACAGGGCAAAATAATTGGTAGTCCTTTCTTAATGTGTTTCCCACTGTGCAGCTAATTCTTCCATCAATGAGACAATAAAATAGCACAGATTACATATGTGCTGAATGATGGACATACTTGACCAAGCTGGGAGGGATGTAATTTATACAACAGCACAAGTGCTGAGAGATGCTGACTGCCCAGGTGACAGGCTGCAGTGGCAAAATGGTTCCTTTTTCCCTCTGGATGGCTCCCTAGAGCTCAGTGACAAATGACTGCACTGAGTTACATAGTTGGAAAAAAACTACTAATTGAGCTAAAATCATAGGTCACTTGAAAACTTTTGTCTATGTGGATGTTCCCGCAGTAGATGTGTGTGTGTGTGTCCTTAGTCTCTGGAGTGGCTTGGGACTGCCCTTTCTCTTTGCTTTATTTGCATCAAGGGTGGAGCAGCACAACAGGATCCCTGGATTGCTGCATCTTTGGTGCAGCAGAAGGAGTCCCCTCACTGTAGCTCTGTGCAAAGGGACAGCTGGTAACACCCACAGACTGACTGAAACTGGTTGCCCAGGGGGATTGTGCCATTTGCAAATGAAAAGTGATGCCTGGTAGATTTAACCCCCTGATAAGCAGGGCTGGCCAGGTGGTCACAACAGATGAGGAAAAGGCTGAGGTACTCAACCACTTTTTTTTCCTCATTCTTCACTGTCAGTATCTCTTCCCACACGTCTCAACTTTATGGACCATAATACGTATGATCAGACATAATGCTGATCAGAGGGCTGGAGCACTTCACCTGTGAAGACTGAAAGAGTTGGGGTTGGTCAGAGGAGAAGGCTCCAGGGACACCTCCTTGTGGCCTCTCAGAACCACTTATAAGGGGACTTATAAGTTTGACAATTACAAACTTTTCAGCCCAGTCTGCTGCAATAGGACAAGGCCTAATGGCTTTAAACAAAAGGAAGATAGAATTAGACTAGATATAAGGAAGAAATTGTTTACTGTGAGGGTTTTGAGGCATTGGCACAAGTTGCCCAGAGAAGTTGGGACTGCCCCATCCCTGGAAATGTTCAAGGCCAGGCTGTATGGGGCCTGGTCTGGCTAAAGATGTCCCTGCTCATTTAAGGGGGCGTGGACTGCATAGCCTTTAAAGGTCCCATCCAATGCAAATTACTTTACGGTTCTATAACGTTTTTTCATTTGGTAGACTTAGGCACACTTAGCTGTTTTGAAATGAGACCTAGATATGGATGGATTAATTTAGTTTCAGGTTCCTATTGTGGCTTTTGTTATAGCAATCAGCAGTTGGTCTGTTGGTTTTTATCAAACATTGGCTTTACTTTTACCAGTCTTGTTGATTTACTTAGTTTGCTACCTTCTGGCAGCAGGAACATCTAATTGCTCTGGTCATACAGAACCTTGTGCCGAAGCGCTCTGAGCATTACAAATAATATTAACAGGAAAAACATGTTGAATCCTTTATTCCATCCCTGCAGATAAATATTTCGAAATCTCTTGTTTGTTAGTAAAACTATCCCAGTGTATACACTTACGGGAAGGAGTTTGGCCATTTTATGTGCACATTATATCCTTTTTCCTTGGTCATGGAAAATGAATTTTTCCCTGGTAAAGATTCAGGGAAAGGGACTGTTTAGGAGGGAAAAAAATCCGGTCTTTGGACTATTTAGAGGTTTGTTGAGAAAGCAAGTATGAAAAGCTCAGATAAATACTGAGTCTACTGTAAGCCATGCTTTGAAAAGCTCTTGTTGACATGGTGGTAGTCAGTACCATAAGGACTCTGTGGTAGATACAGGCTGAAATGAAGTATTTTGCTCTTTTTCTTTTTTCATGGAAATACAGGAAAGCATTCTGCTTCAAATTATGTTTTTATGGAAATCATAAATAGGCTGCTCTGATTATCAGAGAGAGCAAATGGTCCAAGATTTGCTTCTAGATTTTACCTGCACAGCAAGAAAGAACCAGATCTTTGCAGAGCAACCAAGTTAGCTAAGCCTGTCTCACCTGTAATTTTACCAGGAAAACTATCCCAAACCGGGATTAGCAGTGGGAAAAGGAGAGAGTTCCCTCCAGAAAGGAGTTTTCAGCAGACAGATGCCAACAGTGGGCAGTTGGTTCAGGAGCTGTAAGAGTAGGGTTGCAGGTGTGGCTGAGGTTACTGAGTTTGTGCAGGGGCAGGAACAATAACAGCCACAAATCTTTGTTTGTGAAGTTTACAGCATGTTGTTGGAACCACATGCAAACACACTACCCAAAAGAACTGAACTGCTGAAGTGTGGCACACAGCTAAGGTCACCTTTTGGAAAGGGAAGGGGTTAAAAAGGCAGTTATGTTTTGGGTCAGGCTGCACTGTGATGCCAGCAAATTGCAAAGTGTTGCAGCATCAGGAAACTCGGAATGAAAGGGAGGTTGACACCAAAGGCTTCAAGTTACAAACTGCAGGGAGGTGATGTGAATGTTGAGGACAGAGGGGAAGTTAGAAAAGTCCCACGGGAAGATGTGATAAACCTTGGGGAGTTCTGACTCCCTGGGCAGAAAGAATAGGCTGGAGTAAAAATTAATATGAAGTACCCAGATATGAGAAGAAAGAACTGGCAGCAAAAATGTTCTGTCAGCCAAAACTAGCATTGTCCTTCTTCAGCCACGTGAAGACAGTAAGTTACGCACTGGATTTTGCTAAAGGTGTTCTGGCTACCTGTGTGAAACTAGATGGACAGATGCTGTAATTCTGTGCAGTGAGGGGACTGGAGGGAGACCACATGTGACTGGTTAAGGCTACTCTAGTTTACCACATGTCTTCAATTTATAGCTACTTTCTATGAGAAAATGTACAAAGAAAGAAAACAACAAGCAAGGCGAGCTGGATTGACTACTAACTGCAGATTGATTGTGAAGTTTATTGGTTGTTTCCTCAATAGTGCCAAATCAGCACCTGATGTAGAAACAGTCAGCGGTTTGAAGAACGTTCTAATTAAAACCAGGGTGGAATTGACTCTTTATAGGGGTTCAGTGCATAAGTAGTCTTTTCCCCCTTGGACAATGGCAGTACAAAGGAATGGCCCTATTGCCAAGGCAACATATTTTGCAGTACATGACCGCATGAAAAGGAATGAGGAGGTGAAGTTGTTTCCAGCACCTAGCTTGCAAAGCTGAAAATAAAGGTCTGTCTATGCTGAAATTCACAAACATTTTGTATCTTGAACCATTTTTTAAGATGGCTGTTGTCTCTTGGACACTTTGTCTCGCACTGCCACTTGGCTCCCTGCCTCCCTAGAAAGAAGAACGAGTTTAGAATAGATATCGCAGACAGCACATGAAAAGTGAGAACTTCATTCAGAAAAAGCACATGCTTATTTTAAATACATGGATAAAGTATATAAAGGATATGGATAAAAATTAAATCCATGAAGCAAACTATGTGTATTGTAGTCCCCACCTGTAAAAAGGGGTCTTATTTCTCTTGATTATGTAGTTGTTCTGTCCTTTCTGTCATACCTCTTGATTTTAAACTGTAAACATTTTTGGTCAGGAATTATAATTTTCATTCTACTATTTTTTTTGCTGCACATGCTGCGTAACATACTGACTAGAGACAATGTCTGGCTAGCAGAGTTTGCTTTCAGGAAGATAAATTGAGGGAGAAAGTGTAAAGTAGGAAACTAGTAAGTAGGAAGTGGTGAAGCTACTTGCAGAACTGGTTTTCAATTACTTTCAACTGAAGTCAAATTCTGCCGTATCTAATGTATTGAGGAAATTTCTCATAGAATACCTGTTATCTTGTGAGTGTCTGAAACATTATTACTAGCAGCTCCTCAAAAAAATTTTTCTTCTGGCTAGCTTCCTGGTACATTAATCTGTCTTAAATAAATCACCTGTTCTTTTATCTCAGATGCAGATGCTTCCCTGATAATGCAGGGAGCTTATCCCAGTTTTCCAAACATCTTGTACATCAAATGTTGAACTTAAAGCACAGATGAGGCCTGAAAAGTGGCATTTTAAAATATCTCCTTTCATTAGGCTGATCTTCGTCTTCAGGTGGACAGGGTTATGTCTGACTTCAGAGCTATAAATAAGCTTCTGTCTCCTGCTAACCACATGGGTCTAATCGAAGAGTATAGAGATTTTTCAGAAGCAGCTGATTGCTGTTGGATTTTGGTAGAAATCTGGGTGTGAATGTCTCTGATGCTCTTTAAAGTCTTCCCCTACATGGGTATGGAAGAGGAAGAAATTTTCACGTTGTGCTTCTTTAGTTTCTGGGGAGACAAATGTTGAACAAGTTCAGCTTGGACCTAAGAAACCAGGTTCAGTTGTAAGGGTGACATTTACAAAACCCTTTTCCATGTCAGCCTAGCTCACGTGATATGGAAACTGACTTGACCAAAAACGTCTTATGAAGGGCCACAGCTCTCAACCCAGAGCTGTGCTTAAAAAACCCCGGAGAAGGTGTCCTTTTACTGTTCCTGTTACCTTGCTCAGTCTGTGCGAGCTGGTGGGAAAGTGAAGCAAACCCAGATGTGGTAGTGAACATATAATTTTCCTGCTTTGTTTTCTTCACATAGACAAAAGTAGGTTTTCCTGGCCACCAGTGAAGTGTCTGTGTAGTCCCTGGCCCTCCCACTCTGCAAAAGAGAATCCAGAGGGTGGTCAGTTTTCCTGTGTGTGGGGTTTCCTGGTGTAAACTCCTTGCAGCGTACTTTTGCTGAAGTGTGCACCCCCGAGCTTGCGGCTACATAAAAGGACACCAATTTGTTTGTTCCAAGATCAGCTGGATGTAACTGAAGTTTCAGAGGTGAGGCATGACCTTCCTGGCGACCTCCCCCCACACCCTGAGTTTCACTTAATAAAACACATTAAGGTAGGTTTGAGGCAATCCTTTAAGGTCAGTTGAACTTTCACTGGAAAATGCGAGTGCTGGCAAGTATATGCAATATGTAATGCAAAATGTTTAGGGTGTGGGGAAGAAGTGTAAAGGAGCCATACCACAGTGATGAGCTTGGCTAGAAAAGAGACATGAAACAAGTTCCTTAGTGAAAACACCCTCAGAGACGGGAGAAGAATTTAGAGGGGTTGGTAGAATGATTTTGTTACCCCCAAGGGGAAAGACAGGAGATCAAAGCCCAAATTCGCTTACAAATGCCTGCTTTGAAATGTATCTATAAATTATAGCATGTACTGCTGGCATCTATTGTAAGCTTTGGTATTTACTTGAGCGTATAACATGAGATTCATAGTACCCGGAGTTCTTGTCTTCATGTGTAAAAGTGTGTTGGTGTAAAAATGTATTGGTGTGTAAAGCATGTTGGTAAAGGCAACATTTTAGGTTCCCAAGTTCCCTAATAGTGTTTTTGCCTCTCCCCTGTTTTTCCATGGTCTTTGTGCCTCACCCCTGTGATCATGAGTCCCAGCCACCAGCTCACTAACTAGCACGGGATTCCTTCAGGGGTTACTGGTAGGTTTTAGAACTTTCCCTGATTCCTTGCCACCTCTTACTGTTGTTAAGGTGCCTGTGGTGGCTGTTATCTTCTTGGTCAGGGCAGAAGGGGATGTTGCTCCTAGGGGAATTCACATCTGTTACCCCTCAGTCAGCAAGGTAGCTGCTGAGGCATGTCACCCTTTGCTTTTAACTCCCGCGTCGGTCTCTCTGTTTCGTAGCTCATCTGGAGGCACAAGAGACCCGACTTCTTGGCACGGCAGAGCGGTACCAACAGGCCGTCCTAGGCTTTGTGCTCCAGGCTTTCTTTCTTGTGAGTCTACAGTTTTAAGCATTGCATTATAGACACCTCATTTGCTTTGCTGCCCAACAGAGATTATGTCAGGGTTTTGGCACAATTGGATTAAAGTACCAGGCCTGGATAACTTCCATTGGCATTTCAGGAGATTTGCTGTAAGGCAAACCTGTGACATTCATACCTTCCTAAGCTTGCACAACCAGGGCGAGAGCTGCAGTTGAGGTCTTGACCTCAGTTACTTAAGCCCCTTTCTCCCAGGAGCGTTCATCACTTTAATCACAGAGTCCTAAATAATCAGTGGGTAGCCTGTAATTAGGGGGTTGTGTCTTGGACTCCTGCTGCCTGCTCCCGGTGTGCTGAGCACTGCGTATTTTGATTTCCCATTCCCCCAAAGGATGTTTGATCTCAGATTTACACTTTAGAAAATTAAGAAGGGTACAGCACCTCAGTCCCCTGGCAATCTTCCTGCTTTCAGTGGTAGGTGCCTTGCTTTGTCTGACTATCACAGTGCTGCAGCGATTGACACACTTGATTTAAGAGTTTGATTTATAGACCGATACTCGGGCTGAAAGTCAGCAGTTCCAGGGCTGCATAAATCAGCCTGTCTCTGGGATTAATACTTCCTTATTTATAATTTCGACAGGAGATGGAATTCTTTCCCAATTCTTTACATTTCTTTCAGATGTGATCGACCACCCTGTCCTTTGGTTTAAAGCTATGTGACTTTGCCACAAATAGAGGGAGGGTAAAGTAAGCCGAGTCCAGGAATTGCTGTGCTATAAAAGCTCCATATTGTGTGCTCTTGGACTTTGCTTTCTCCCAGCTTCCTTCAAGCCCACACAAGAGATGGACTTGAGGTTTTTTTGGCTTTCTTCCCCTCCCCCCTCCCTCCATACATACGCTGACCTTTTAGAAAAATAAATAAAAGATAAAGAAGGACCTGGAATGTTGCAGAATGTGTGTACATTTTGCTCTCTGTTGTTTTCTGCAGGGATTAGTTGTTTACAATGGGGGAGAGAGGGAGGGCAGAGGAAGGGAGGTCTGTGGCCTTAACTGAAATTAGTGGCATTTCAGAGTGATCTTGTTAGGTGGTCTGCAGTTTAAAGACCTAAATCCTTGTAATCCCCCCATGCCTCCTTGGCCACTACTCCTTTTGCTCTTGTTCTCTCACTTTCAAAAAAACCCACCCCAAAGTCAGGCTCTGTCTCTCAGATGCAGGCACGTAGCGGACACACAGACACAGACGTAGGCACACACTCTCTCATATGCTCCCATTTGCACGTTGTACCTGTAGAACAAATTAATGCTTTAGCTACATCTGTTCCCACTACAGGACTGGGCTTGTAAAAGGCTCTCTCTAGAATGCAGACGCACACTGAATATTTTTATTTATTTTCTGAAAAACACCCAGCTGCCAGACTTTCAGTTTGTGATTACACTTAAAACAAATTCAAATTGAAATTTCAGCCGTAAATCAAACGCCCCAAATTAGTTCCTCTTGTGGGTTTGAACATGCTCTTTGGATTTTAAGGTCAGGAGATATCCGTTTTCACCGTGCTGAAAAGTTTAAAAATATACTACATTTTCAGGGGAAAAAATAAATATGGTTTGCATTATAAAGCAGTACATCAATGTGTGCGTATGCACACACACAGCAGAGTTGATGAAGCTGGATGCTGTCAGAGCACCTTTGAGGGCTAATAGCACCTAATTGTTACGGAAGGCAGGAACTGTGGTGGCATTTTAGCCAATGAGACTACAGCAGTGCCCTGAGATCTGATATTTACCCTGTAAGAGAATAAAAGCTTATTCCCTACTCTTCAACTTGAAAAAAATAGTAAAAATTAAATAAACACACAAAATACTTCTCTTGGCAGGCTTTATAACTTTTTTTAAAAAGAAAAAAGGCATTTACAAGTGGTTTCAAAATGGCTGTGTTACATCTGTCAGCGGGTGAAGGGAACACCCACAAATTGTGTTTTTATCTCTTGAAGTTTTGTTCCACTTGAGCAATAAAAGCCGGATTTGCTGCTGGTTTGTGTGATTGGGGTAATCTGAGCGTTGTATGGCTTTAAAACTTCTGCAGTTGGTTGGGTTTATAAGTTTTAAGAAACTCCTGGGGTAGTGGAGTTCTTGGGTTTTGTTTTACCCTGGCACCAGGGAAGGGTTGATTTGCAAGCACCTGGCACAGACAAGTTCATTTGGTTCCCTGTCCTGTCCCTCCCAAAAAATGGTTTGGCAGGAACCCCCATTATCTTTGATGTTAATGTCATCAGCAGTTTCTTGGTTACAATGCTATTCTTTCTCAGGGAGTTGAAAGCCTATGCTCAAGTAGGCTCTGAACACACATGCAGTATTCTCCAGCCTGAACTCCAGACCGACAGCTTAAATCCCCTCTCTTTTGGGGATATCCTCCTGCATGAGGGCAATGCTGAGAGGTGTAGCGCAGTCACAGCTGCTCTCTTGCTCAGGAGAAGTGATAGATGGTGGGAACCTGAAAGTTTGCAGGGGAAAGCTTTCATCTGACTGGCTCAAAGCAACGGAGGAGGAGGATATGCTGGAGTGGACGTTTTGGATAGGAGCCATTTCAGTGGGAAATGAGCAACTTCTCCCATTCCCTTTGCTAGTGTTGCTGGAACCTAAGTCAGAATGGCAGCAGTGGGCAGTCCTGCTTCCACTGGTCCCTTCCCTAGCCTGGCATAAATGCCAAGTTACTCTTGCTCTCAGCAACTGCCGTTGCACAGGACGATGGCCTGAGCCGCTGTGTGGGCACACAAGGCTGTTGGAAGGGAAGCAGATTGTGACAGTGTGAGAGCAAAGACAGGCAGGGGTCTGCTGTGTATCTTTGCCGCTTTTTATCTTATTAACATGTTAGTAAAAACCTTGCCAAAGCAACCTGAGCTTGTTGCTTGTAGAATAATTGCTCATGTTGCCTCCTTATAGGTCAGCAGAGGGGGAGTTTAAGTGAGGTAAAAGAATAATTGTTCAGAGGGGACAGTCTGTTCATGGGGGGTTGTAACTGTGAACCACTGCAACTGAGGTCCAGTTTTATTGCTTTTACTCCTGCAGAATTAATGGTGGTCTTGTGGGGCAGATGTTTTCTGCTCTGACTCACACAAGCAACAGAATTGTAATATGTTTAATGATAAATTCTTTGTTCTAGGTAATAGTGTTGTGTGAGCAGGAAAATACTATGAATTAATTCTGGGATCAGCAGTCTGGAGTGAGGATCGGTGTTTCACACTTCTGAGGAGCTCAGCTGACTAGCGCTCCATTCAATACAGAATTGAGGCTCAAGGCTTTGACCTGATACCAAAACCCCTCTGTTAGTTCAGACCCCAGGCTAACAGTTCTGTTCACAAGCCAGCTTGATGGTGCAGTGCAGTCATGCTTCACTAGGGCAGAGAGTAGTGGTGGTGCCCATAACCAAGTTAAGGAATGGCTGCAGGTCATTAAACTGTGCAATTCACTGTGCAGAAGGTCATTAAAGCCAAAAACTTCTGGTTTTGACAGCGATCAGTTGTTGGACTGATAATATTCACAGTTACTGTATTTAATATTGACAGAAACACTGGGAAGCAGATATGAGATGCTATGATTCACACTAGGATTCATATTGGGTTATCTAGGGGGAGCAGATTACCTGCATCTCTCCAGGGTTATAGATTTTGCTTATACCCTCTTCCCAGTCAGCTGGTTTCCATGCATGTTAGTATTTTTTAGATACATCTTAGCTGTGTTTTCTGTCCTTCAGTGACTCCTATCTACCTTTGCACATGGGAAAATAAGGAAAGAAATAATTTGATTCACAGCTATTTTCTTCTCTGTAGCCTTGAAAGAAATTACATTTAATGCTATTTAACATCACTCATCATGCTGAGGGACCAGCATTTCAAGACACATCACAGAAACTAGTAAAGATAGACAAGTTCCAGCTTACTGGAAGAAGGGGCTCAGAGCAATGCAGTAGCTCAGAATCTCTCAGCAGAAAAGTTAAACCCAGCAGTTGGACTCTGAACTCCTTTCCTCTCTGGACAGTGGGACTGGCAGATTTGAAAGCTGGTTATTAGAGATTCAAATACATTTTGGAATAATGTGGCTTTTGCTGAAGTTTCGTCCTGTGTAGCATTTCACACTTAGTGGTGTCAAAAGGCATCATGAGCATGAAGATACTCAAGGCAGGTAGTGTAGGTCTAGTGTGGGTTTCATTGGTTTAGTACTGCGGAATAATCATGTTTGGGTGCTTGAATGTAACATGAACAAAGCCAGCCAGCTGAGCTATTGATCTGCCCCTTCTCTCCACCTTTTCTTAGTGCCTGGCAAGCTGGAATGTATAAAACTGCTCAGCAAAATTTGCAGAGAAAGACTGGGCTGCTGCTGCTCCTGTTTTTAGGTGGGGAGCGGAGCAGAGAAGCCACCCCCACAGTTACCCAGACTGACTGTGGAAAATACAAGACTTGATCCAGGTCCCAAGTCTTATTTATTCAGTTAAGTATTTATTCTGTTGAGGAAATGTAGAGCAAAGCTGTTCTAACAGGAGGTAAAATTTCAAACTTTTTTGCAAACCCAATCTGACACCTGGCATTTAAGTTTTTCCAGCAACTGGATGTGAGGATCAAGAGAAGAATGGAGTTTTCGAGAAAAGAGCTGAACTGAACCTACTTACAGGATCATGTCACAGAATCTTTAGATATTCCAGTGGATACCTTTGTTTTTTCCCTGTAATTTAAATTATTTTCTTGTTTTGCTTGTGTTTATGTTGTAGGTGCTGTCTTCAGGGCAGTGTTATTTGTCATAATGCTGTGATAGAAAAGGGTGCAGACATCAAGGACTGTTTGATTGGAAGTGATCAGAGGTTGGAAACCAAAGGTAAGTTCCAAAGCTGTATTTACTGTGCATTTGTAATACATTTCAGAACTTTTTCAGAACTCCTGCTTCTTCATGAATTGCTAGTAAACTGTGGCAGTTCTACAGTGGGGTGTCCTATATTATCAGGATTTGTTTTTCATGGAAAGTACAGCTTCTTGGCATAAGTTCAGGGGCTTGCTCCTCTGAAGTTGGCAGCAAAGCTCTGTTGTTCTTATAAAGAACAAGCTTGGGTGCTGAGACAGTCTTTTCCCAGAGACCACAATTAGATCAGCCTGAGGTTGTCCTCAGCAGAAGGAGCCATTATTTTGACTAGTAATCTTTGTCAGTGACGGGCAAAGCAGGCAAATTATTGATCACACAAACATCCTTCTCTGTAGATGCTCCCAACCCACAGTGCCAGTATGCTCCCATTCACTTTGCTCCAAGCAAAAGCTCAAGGTGGAACATCATATTAGGAGCTGCTGTGCACAATATGAAATGCAAGGGCAGCTACATTCAGATCTGCTTTACTGCCATGAAAGTGCTATTTTGGGGCTTCGGAAAGGATACAGACGTGGCCCTCATTTATACAAAGTTCAGCCAATCCAGTGGGAGTGCGCGTGGTGAGGGCTCGGTGGTAACCGCATGAGTGGAACTGTTGATTTCCTGCCCTAAGAGATAATGGGCAGGAAATGGCTGTTTCAGTGACTGCATCCCAAGCAGAGGCTTTTTAATGAATATTTATGGTTGGGGTTTGGCAGATCCCTGCTCCAGTGTGTGGACTGAGGACAAAAGTGAGTTCCTTTGCAGGATCCATGTGAAGTTATTTAGTCAGATCAGGATTTATTTGCTTGCTTTGTCTTTGTGGGTGTATTCCCAATTCTAAGTGTCTTGATACAGAGCAGGGTTTGAACGTAATGTAGTAGAGCGTAACCTATTGTCAGCTTCGCATATAACAACTTTTCCTTAAATTGAAACTAAGAGTAAAAAGGACTCATGAAAACAAAGTATTGATCTTGCAGTTGCAAGTCTGATGCTGTAGGTAACACAGTGGTGAGTTCACTGTGGTTTTGGTCTCTGTGTGACTGTGTTTACTCATAGCTTTGCCCATCACACCAGTCTGAATTGGTGTCCTTTGTGGGGTTCATTACCCCCTGTCATAGAATCATTTAGGTTGGAAAAGTCCTTTTCATATTGTCAAGTCCAACCATAAATCTAACACTGCCAAGTCTACCATTAAGTTACATCCCTAAGTGCTGCATCTGCAGATCTGCATGAATCACCAGGAGAGATTAATTGGGTCATGTTTGGTTGTTAACCTGAAGTGTGAACTATGAGAACACAAGGTGTAGATTTAGCTAGTATTTTAGGAAATAGGAATATATTTGATTTCTTTACTAGATGATACCAAACAGAAATATCAGTCTTTGACCTTGATCACAACTACTTCAGAAGTATCTTCCAGGGTGCAGATCCTAATCTGGTTGATTCTAGTATGGTCGTCTTCCTTCTTGATTGTCCTTGTCATCCTTGTCTGAATATGTTTCAGGGTCTGTAGATGTATTTGCAGGGACAGTAGCAGAGCTGTACCCATGCATTATTTACCTATTCTTGAGAGTCTACTGCTCCCCTCCCCAAAGCTTAAACTTGCTTTTGGGTTAACTAGAGGCTGGGGGCCCTCTAGTTAAATTGTTTAGAAATGTGTGATTGACATTAGCAGAGACATATTCAGGTAGATTATAATACACCATTATGCTGAGCAAGAAAAAATAGTAAAGCCTCAGATCATTTTCCTGCCTCAGTTTCCTAACTATTCTAGAATTACTTTGGGCTGGGGGTCAGGTTTGCCTTGGTTGTCTGGGATCTGTCTACGAAGTTCATGACTTATTTCCTGCACCATGGAGTCTTTCCAGCCCAGCATGTCTCTTCTAACCTTGACTGGTCCTGTAGTAAACTGGCTCTTCTCTTTTTCGCTGTGAAAGCATGTCATGACTTCCCTTCCCCTGCCCAAGACTTCCTCTATCTTGCGCCAAGCTTTTGGTGTGGCCCTGTAAGTCTGTTTCCATATTGCCCCCTTCATCAAGACTTTGGCTGTGTTTTTCTGTTTGGTAACTTTTCCTTCTTCAAACTTGAACCTCCATGGTGGGGTTAAGAAAAAACCTAGTTCTCTTGGGTAGGAGCCACCTTTTCTTGCAAGCTGATCACCCTTCAGCAGACATAAGCAGTAGCTGCTGGCTGCTGACCCTAGTCTGGGAGTTACACATTCCAGTTTCTGGGAGTAGAAACCTCCTCAGCAAAACTCCATACACCTTCCCAGAAACATTAAAAAAATAAAAATATAGCAGTCCCTTATTCCGGAACATTAGCCAGGATTCATCAAAGGTAGAAATATCCCTGAATCATCCTACACAGCCCCAAGCAGATCCCACAGTTGACTTTGCTGCAGAACTGGCTGTGTGCTCCCTGCTGTACGTGTGAGTCCTGGCCACACTGCCCAGGCAGCTTGGGGTACAAGAGCTCTTTGAGCCAGTGGTGCACTGACCTCCTTTCATAAAATGAATTCCAGTCCCATGCAAGGAGGATGGCAGGAGAACAGCTACCACAAATGATAGGCAAACGTAACTTAAACCAGCTCTCATCCTTCTCCTTCTGCAGAATAATACGAGTATATTTAGGGTGGTCCAAATGGTACAGCTGGGAGTAATGGGATTGAATTAAACACAATTTAGGTTGGCTATCTGGAGCATTTTCCTAACGATGTGGTCTGGTAGGCTGTGGGATAATCTCCCTGGGGACATGGTGGGAGACCTCATCACTTAATAATGGGCTTGGCAAATCTCTGGACACCTAAATAGAGGGAATACTCCAACATTGGTTACAGGGGTAGATCAGAGCCAACCTGGTACTTTGAAACTAAAAAGAAAATTGGAGACGCAGGAGTGCAGGTAACTGTCAGCAGTGTTGTCCCAGTCCTGCATTGACTTCAGCCCTGTCACAGAACTGGTCAGAGCTGGTATTTTTAAATGTCTCTGTTGAAGTCAAAGTATGGCGTTTTATTTAACTTCTGGATTTGGAAGCCATGCCTCCTGAGAGCCCTACTATTCACCCACTGGTTTTATTACCATGCCTTGGAAGCATCCACTTTCCGTCCTCTTTGGTACTTAAAGGAATTTGCTAGCAGAGAATTATCAAATGGGTTTAGTGAGAGCTACCTCACCAGGTAGCAGTTTGAAAAACATGTTGGTACCTAAGAAAAAGGCAGTAATTTTTAGAGGAATAGGAAATAGCAGACAGGATTCTGAAAGAGCGTCATTGCGCAGAGCATTCGATCACTGCTTTGAAGACAGTTATTAAGATTACAGTGCAGCCTTTTTGATAAATGTGGTTTAAAAGAGGAGCTCAAAAGCAGCATGTGCTTCAGTGAAGTAGGACTAGAGAGAGGGACTGCTGGTGATGGGCCAGTCAAGGAGTGAGATGAGCTTGGAGTTGCTAAGTACAGCTCCCAAAGGAGTCTCTCGGCCACATTCAGCTGGGAGAACCTTACACATCTGGTATTGGTTATCCAGGAACAAGCATATATGCTAAAGCAGCCTAACCCTTCTTCAAGGTAAAGTGGCCTAACCTTTCTTCAAAGCAACACCAGGAACAGAGATAGTAAACACACAAAGTATAAAACTAGTAATATTGGTATAAAATTCACCACCTTATCCCTTGTTTTATCTCTGTTGTCATTTGGGCAAGGATGTTTTATTTGCATATTTATTGCCAGCTTCAAACATGGGACTCCAACTAGATCTATGTCCTACCTGATCCTGACTCCTGCTTCACAGCTCTCCACTGTGGCTCTGTCCCAGCACCAGGCTCATCCCAATCCTACCCTTCTCTTTGGTTTTTCTCGTAGTCTTTCTCCCATACAGACTCTTCTTTTTCTCTCCTACTCGGTTATTTCCAGACATCCATCTGACACCTCCTCTGATCTGACCATAGCTGCTATTTCCAGTCCCCTTGCCTAACAGTCCCATGCTCCTTTTTTCATCTGGCACTCATTCCCTGACTGCTTTCAGTTGGATTGCATCCCTTTCTCTCATGCCCTGGCAGGCTCATGCTGGGCACAGAAGGGAGTGGTTCTGTACAGGGTGCTCCACTGGTCCATTCAGTTTGGAGGAAGCCCTGCCTTCCTCCTGCACTTCCATGGTCAAGAATGCTCACTGCAGTCTCTGGAGCTATTAGCTGCCCTCCTGAGAACATGTGCAAACTTCAGAGTTTTTTCAAAGGCTTATCACATAGCCAAAACTGTGTGGTTTCTCACAAGAGGAGAAAAAGGCACATATCCAGTAAGGGCTGGCTCCCATTTCCAATCATTTTCCAAGTCCTATTCCAAGCTTATAGTCCCAGGACTTCTCAATGAAACAGAATAAAATTGTTTTATTTTAATGAGGGCCAAAGAGCACATTTTTCTCTAATGTCATCCTCTGAAGGCAGGTACATTTTATGAAACCTCCACATGAGAATGGATCCCTGCTTGTGAGGTGGCTTCACATGAGCCAGGATTTAACAGGCGCAGGAAGGAACTGAGAGACTTTCTGATGCTCTCACTGCATTCAAGTAAGGGCGAGCATCTGCTCTTGCAAGATGCTGAGTACCTCCTGGTGCAGTCTTCAGGAACTGAAAACACTTAGCACGACACAGGGTTGGGATCAGAAATCATGCTGCTGTGCAGATGGGAGTTATGAAAGCTCATGAAGAACAGACACAGACTAAACAGTGCACACATGTATATTGTGCACAGGGGTGCAAAATGAGCTGGAGGTGATGTAGGAATGGTGTGAATTTATAGCAAAACTGAGAGATTGGTAAGATTTTTTCCTTGAAGTAGTTTAACTACTGAATGTCCATGACAAAGATATTGTTGGCAGTTAAAACAGGCATCCCTTAAATAGTTGACATTTTTGTTTCAGAGAGTATGCAGTGACTATATTGCTAACTAATCCTAATAAGCCTCCTTTCCAAGTTGTATAAAAATGGTTTATGAGTTCTGGCCTTAGCAGTGGCATAAAACTTCCCTAGAATATCCATCCAGTGATGCTTTGTCCTCCCTTCTGCTGCTGGGGACTGTCACACTTGTGCAAACTGTCATTCCCAGCCAGGGAAGTTCAGGCTTCCTGAGTGAGCAGGTTAAATGTGCTGCCACATTTGCAGCATGCTGATATGAAGTCTATCCATAAGGCAGCAGTTCATAACCTTGTGGAAATATTTTTACATGCTTCACACAGAGAAAATAACCACTTCTGCTCTGCTAGAGCTCAGCCACATGAAAGAGCCAGGAAGAACACTCCAATGGATTCTGAGAAAGGAAGAACACTTGTGTCCAGTGCTGCAGGCAAATGTGGCACCTCTGCCACCATATGAGGAAGTTAGGATGATCTCAAAACAGACTGCTGTTTTGAGATCCCTGCTTGCATTTGTTGTGAGGGGGTGATAGCCCATGGAAGCACGCTGATGGATATAATCCAATCCCCTCTCACACACTTTGCTAGGACTCTGTCCCAGTACAAGGAGTTCAAGCATGTCCCCTCTCTCCCTCCCTAAGGAGCTTGCTATCTTAGGCACATCACGAGCTCTGGGTCTCCTTTTCCCTTTAACTTTTCTTCTAAGACCCTGACTGATCACTTGCCTGTACATCTCTCTCCTGTTCCTTCACTCCCTCAATCTATTTGCTCCTAGCCACAGTAAAGTCATCTCTCATTGGCTACCTTTACACTCTCAAGACACATCTATTCCCCAGAAGGATTTGAGAGCAAAGGGATTAATTCTGGTTGAACTATGAAAAGATCCTCAGCTGAACCATGGGGCTACCAGCACTGAGAACTGGTGGGGTTTGGGTGTAAGGCAGAAGTAAGATCTTTTCTGCCTGCCTGTTCTGTGGGCTGGAGGCCCCAGCTGTGGGCCAGAACCAATCTGCATGAAGCTACCACCAGCCCCTGGGGTGAGCTGCACATCCCACTCTGGGAGCAGCTGGAACACGCAGCTCATGGGGATCATCATTGCTGGGGACTCAATTGATGCCTGCACAGTGGGGCTGACCTGGCACTTTGGAGAAATTGTGAGACACGCCTGGCCTTTGGGGCCACAATGTGGTCACCCTGGTCTCCAGTGATCATGTAAGTAAAGTTTGGTTGAGGAGAGAACAGGCCTTGACTGGAAAGTCCCACTGCTCTGTAAACACAAACAAATCAGCTCCCATCACCTGCTTCCCTTCTTTATCTGTACATGTAATTTAAAACACCCTCCAGCCTCCCAAAGTCAAGCTTCAGCTGCTTCCCATCCCCTTAAGCCCCTTTAGTTCCTCTCCCCCCGCTAACCTGGCTGCTTTTCCAGAGCCAACCATCACTGCAGAGACAAGTTGCTCTTCTCTCCCACTCTCTGATCCTTTCTGTCCTGGGTGAATGTGGTGGGAACCACCCACAGCGTGTTTTCGTGCATGCGTTTCTGCAGCCACCCCTCCCCCCTGCCTAGTTTTTTAAGTTAAACTATCTCTTGCTTTAAAGAGAGCAAATACACAGCAGTGGCTTTCATCACTGCTGTATAATAGAGCAGTAATTCTGTGCCAGGGACTGTTTTCTATTTTATTTTAAAGGGTTTATAAAACAGTGTATGTAATTGAGTGAGTAAACTGAACGTTTTCTGGAGCCCCTGAGGGCTGAAACTTCGTGGTGGTCCTGGGCCTAGGCCCTAACCCTTTTTTTTCCTCTCTTTTTTTTTCCTCCCTTTCCCCTCCTTCCCCTCCTCCTTTACAACCCAGCGTTGCCACCAGCAGCAGCAGCAGCAGCAATCTGTCTGGGGCTAATTGAGCAAACAACAAGGAGATGCTTTCACATGGCTTTTAAAGGAATGCTCCGGCATCCCCTTTCTGTGAGTGGCTTGGCAGGAACCTGCCAGGAAGGCTGGGGAGCGCTGGGTCCCCGGCCCCCAGCCTGCTGGTGGGGTTTGTGCTGGGCTGCGCAGTCATTTCCGCCCCTCTGTTTATTTGCATTACAATTTGTTTTTAGCCAAGCACCAAAAGCTGCTCTGCTCTCTAGCTCGCCTTGTGCGTATGTTTTTAAGGGGCTAGTGTACAGTATATGTAAACAAATGTCTTCCCAAGCAGGAACGCATATATAACGAGTGACAGGTTTTTGATTTACACTCAGTAAAGTCTCTGTGGACACTTGGTTCAAGCACCCAGGCTGACTTCAGACTGGGCTGCGTCAGCAAGTTGAAGCGAAGTGCTAATCAGGAGGTTGAATGTGTTGATCAGCTCTGGATTTGCTTAGCACCAGATGCTCCCAATCTGAGAAGATCTAGTTGAACATGATTTAAGGTTGAAGAGTCCAACTCTTAAGGCTTTCTCAAAGTCCTTTCTCTAATCCGTCTTCTTTCTCTGTGGGCTGAATGCATCTGTAACCCTGCCAGTGTCAGATAAAAGGCAGCCTGGTAAGAAATCCCTAATGGGGAGCTGGGGAAGTAGAAAGGGAACTGAACAGCAAAGCATGTGAGGTACTTCTCCCTCCTCCCCCAGAGTTTCAGGCAGAGTTTCTGCGGGAACTGAGCTTGCTGGTACCAGCCAGAGCCACTGGCAACTGGCAGCCACGTCTGATAATGAAATGCTATCCACAGCTCAGCTCTCTGGCACACACACTGAGTCTGAATTCCCTTCGCTCCACAAGAAGGGCTTTGGGAATGGAAGAGGGAAGCAGGGTGAATCCTTATCTGCCTATCGCATCCCCTTGGGGTGCGGAATGGGGCTTTGTTTCTAGCAAACCCATTCCCTTTATCGCTCAAAAACTTTCACGTGGATTTGAGGCAGATTCATGTGTTTGCTTTAAGCCTTACAAGAAGAAATCAGTTTGATGATTTCATATGAGTCTGAGGTAGCAGTGACATACCATGTGTGCCCACTTTGGGGAATCTGGGCCACAGGGATCAAGGGAGAGATGAAACAGGGAGAGGGATGAGAGATGAGGGAATGCAGGGTCGCATTTCCCATGTGGCTTTGGCTGCCTAAGCTCCCTAAACTCAGTGCTGCCTTGGTTTCCCCATCTGTAAAACAGGAATTCTCTTACACATTCTCAAAAAGCATTTTGAACTCATCAGGTGTAAAATACAAGACACGATAAGGCTGCTGCAAGCATGTCAGTGCAAAATACAAATAGTTGGTACCACCTCTGCAGCAAGGTATGTGACAGGACCCATCCCAGCTCTGCACATTTAGGACCATGGAGAATGCTGTCTGAAATGAAGCAAGAAGCTCCTTATTAAAAAGTATTCCTACAGATAACCTATATATAGAACCATAAATTGACATGGCTCTCTATAAGCCTAGATGAAGGCATGTTTAATCTGCAGAGGCATAATGTAATTACTCTCACTGGATGGTAGCCAGGGTCTTATTCACATCATAGAAATCAACATGATAGGTAGTCTGCTTGGAGGAGGTTCAGGAATGGAGTCACAGGAGTTGCTACAGGGCCTGTTGAGAAGATATATTGGGAAAGTTGTTGGGGGTGAGGAATGTTATAGCAAGAAATGCTGCAGGTTGGATTTGAGGTACCTTGGCAAGGCTGTGTGGGGTCCAGGACGGGAGGAGAGAGGCGCTGAAGGCTGGACTTGGGGCTATTGGCAGGAGCTGTGCTGGAGAAGTTGTGTGGTGCTACCTACATCATGCTTGCACCTGGCACTTGTACAGTCAGCCCCTCATTTTCCTGAGCATTGCATCCACCTCTGATCATTGTGCCCAAAGTGCTGGAGATTGAGCTCTAGGGTGTTACTGTGAGGCTCCAGGACTAATTATCAGTTGACGATAACTACCCTGAGCAAAGAGCTAAATGTCTCAATCTGATGCTGCAGGTGAGAAGCAGCCCCTTGGTCTCCTTATTTTAGCCTTCACAAAGAGTCTCTGAAAGGAAGTGGTGTGGCTCACCCATTCTGTCCCTCAAGCTGAGAAGATTGCATATGATCCATATGATTGTGGGATTGAGGTTGTAGTGAGAAATTATCTTGCCACAATGCAAAACACCTTGAAGCTTACAGAGCAGAATTTGATCAAACCTTTACTGGAGCAATGGTTTGCATGGTACAAAGGTTGCATCTTGAATTTTAAACCAAGAGAAACACCATTTTGGCCCAGCCACTTTGGGGATTGCCAGGAATTTCTTCGTTTAGCCAAAGGTGGCATATTTGTTGTTTTGCAGCAGTCTTGCAAGATCCTCTCCCCTGAGGGGAGGAGTTTTAGGTGGGTAAATAAAACACAACTCATTATTTCCATCATCCTTGGCTATCTACCTGCACTACTGTGTAAGGTGTGAGAGACACCAGAGCCTCAATTGGTGTATCCCAGCCCCTCACAGGCCTTGACACTTTATCCCAGGCTCTAGAATCAATTGTTATTCCTAATTACAGGAGGTAAGGTGAAGAGTTTAGGGGCATTGGACACACCACCGGAGCTCTACCTGAATAGGTGTCCAGCTCCTGGAGAGTAGTTTAGATTCACCACCACCCCCACAGTACCCTGAGGACACCCACTTTGAGCACACCAGCTTTGTGTCATGCTCTGAGGCCACATGCTTGGATTTTTTAGGCACTGGGCTTTCAGTTGTGTGTTTTTATTATTTTGGCTTTAGATCCTTTATTTGCAGTCCTTCCCTGACAAGCAGCTTTTGCATTTTAAAGGGAAGGCTCTTTCAGTACAGTGCATTAACAGTGCTGCGGCAGGGACTGGCACATTAATGTGTCCACTGGGGCTGTGTAAAGCTCCTGGGAACAGGCAAAGGAGTAACCTTGCAGAAACTGCCCCTGCAACAGATTTGCTCCTCAGGAGAGTCAGGTTTAAATTAAAAAAAAATAATAAAATAAAATAAAAAAAATAATAAAAAAAAAATCTTGTTTTTAAGCTGCCAGGGCTGAGTTGAGATTGCTGAGAGGATCTCACACTGCCTCGGTGATGGCCCCCTGGTGCTGAGCAGCCCCTTTCCTCCCCAGCCTCCAAGCAGTTCGGGGAAGACAGTGCTCTTTAGGGCCAGGGTGGATTACTGATCTTTAATTTAATGTCTAATCTCCATGTTGGATGTTGATGGTTCCTTGCCTCGACCTAGGTGTACACCTGTCAGTAGCAGCTGTGACTTCCGTAGGGCCTCTCTTGTTTATTAGTGACACATACATGTGAAAACTCTCATTAGAGAAATCTCCTGATGTTTAGTCAGTTGTTTAGGCTTTCACCATGTGTGTGGGATACTGTCGGAGTGACACTGGAGTCCAGCAAATCTCTGTTAGAGTTCCCCGGAATCTGCTTTTCTCATTTGTTTTAAAGTTGCAGGTTTGAAAAATGCAAGGTCTGAAGCTCTGCTGCAAAACTCAATTGCTCTTCTTTTCCTCCCTCTCTCTTTTCAGCCAAACATGTTAATGAAGTCATTGTGGGCACCGAACAGCTGATGGAGATATAACCCGAGTAGCTTTTAAAGATGATTTTATGGAAACCAGCAGCAGAGCCAGATGTTCAAGCGTCGTAAGATCATCCGTACAGATCAGTACTGGCATGGTTTACACTGTCATTGCTCCTTTCCTGTTCAGCTTTATATTTATGTCTTAATAAAGAAGTATTTGCAGAGCGGAGTGTCCGTCAGCCCCTCCCCCCTCATTGGGATGCGCGGGTTTGTGCCGGGTTATATCGGTTCCTGCGCGCCCGGCCAGTGCACTGTACTTTTCCAGCAGAAGGGAGAGCGGGGACCACACAGACTGTGCCCACTCCAAAGAATGACTTAGCCGCCCTCCCTGCGGTGTAAACCACGTCCCTGCAGTCCTGCACCACCGTCCCTGAGCCTGGGAGAAACTGCTCAGGATGCTGCTTGTGCATCTCATCAACACAGCAGGCGGACGGTGAGAACAGCGGCACTGCCGGCTGGTCTTTGCATCCCGGCAGCTTCGCCAGCCTCCTCCTCCTCCTCACTGTCTCTCATGATGCTGCCCCACAGCACAGAAGTGTTTAATCTGTGCCTCTTCTCCTCTGTAATGCTGTCGGAGAGTTTGGCACCCGTTTCCATCAGGGCTGAGTTTGGTCTGATACTTTGAAATCTTGCCCAAGAGCAAGTATGTGAGGGCTGAGGGAGCATGAAGGAGGCATGAGGTGTAAACAGTGGGTAGTCCCTGCATTATTTTGATGGTCCTTCCTGTCAGTCCATTGTTCCTAATCCCAGACAAGAGGTCTCTCCCCACACTTGGATGATCTATGGATGAGTGTACCTATGTCTCTGAGATGAGTCGCGCGTGTTAAATGCGAAATGAACAGCCTTGTGGTCAGGGCCTGTGCCAGGATTGTAAAGCACCTGGATGGAATTGAAACACAAGCTGTTCTTTAATGTTTATAAATTGGACACAAGTTCCTACCTAAAAGCTGTTTATTAGAATGTAGCAGGATTGAGCGAGGCATTTATCTGCCCCTGGCAGTTTGACATCCAGAGGTGCTTACAGCAACTGGCAGGGACAGTATTTCATTAACTGCAGTGATAAATGTTAAATGTGTGCTTCATGGGCATCCGTGACCCCTCAGGAGAGTTACCATTTCCTAGTTAATTTGACAGGAGAGAGATTATAATCCAGACATTCCCAGAGTTTCATAAACAAAATCCTTCTTCTAAAGGACTGGATTGGAATGGAAACTATAGGTAAGGATGAGCTTCAAGGCCTGTGACAAGCTGCAGAAAAGAAATGCACTGCAGTTCAGCTTTGTGCTGGAGGTTTTGTCTCACGTATGTGCGCAAACATGTTCGTAAAGTACGGAGCCTTTTTCATCCAAGGATCGCAGAGGCTTTACAAAGGTTAATTAAAGAGTTCTTGTCTCTGTGTGCGGCAAGGGAGAGAGGCTCCATTTTGGGTGTGTAGAAACAGAAGTAGAGTGGGGTGTAATTACCTGGCTTTGCATTTTACCAGAAGGCTGGCAAAGCCATGAGAGCTTTGCAGGGACTTTGACTCACAGTCCTTTTGCTGAAACACAAAACCTTCTCCACCTCTGTTTTTAGGATACATCTTAACCTCTGAAAAGTCTGCATTGCCTTGTTTAGCAGCTACAGCTTTACCTCCTTGTGCCTTAATTACATGTTAAAGTCGCAGTCCTTTTGTTTAGCTAATTTAAGAAGGGGGGGCTCTTTACTGTCAGTTAGAATTTAGCATTAATTTAGTGTTCTCTGACACTTGAAAACCTGGCTGGGATTTGAGGCATTTTCTTTTCCTTTTCGCCTTTTACGACCTGCAGGTGTTTGGTGTGAGATAAAAGTAGATCCCAAAGTGAGATTTCACAGCACAAATTATCAAAGTGAAGATTCACTCTTGATGTAGTCTACGTGTGTGGCAGTAATTATGAAAAATAGTTCGGGGTAATAGGGCCTTCAGGAATCCCAAGGCAGGCACTGGGAGGTTAACCCTTCCTCATCTAACCTGGCCTCCACACCGCTGTCATCATCAGGTGAGCATGTGATGGGTTGGGTCAGGCAGCTTCACAAACCGAGTAATGTTAAGTCATTGAGAAAACTGAGGAGGTGACTGAAGACATGAAGTTCTGTTCAGGTCATTTTGGATGTGACTGTTTGGTCCCAGGTCACAGAGACATTCTGGAAGGCATTACTGGTACAGGCTGCTCACCGACTTTGAGGAATGGTGCACCTCTCAGACACAAATAAGCTGCTCTGTCTCACCCAAGCAGCTGAGCATTACAGCTTGTGCCCATCATGGTGTTACTGGCATCAAAGTGGTGCTATAGAGGCAATATTTCTCTGAAGGAGATGAGAGTTCTTCAGCTCTGTAGGTGCTGGGTCTTTCTGGACAGATTTGTCCTGAACACTTCCTTGGTAGATGTAATGTCAGGTTTGCTGTGAAAAGGTTCTTGCAGTGGCTTGTCACATGCTGGATCTGCATGAGGTAAAGCAAGGTTTGCCATGCTGGCCAGCAGGACTGCTGGCTTGTGGTTTTTCCTGAGTGGTATCTTGCCAGCTGCTCCCAAAAGGCTTTTCCTGTGACCAGGGCAGCAGGGTTGGTGTGGGTGCAGAGCAGTGTGTGTGCACACCTGGTCACACTTCTTCTGGGGGTCCTGCCCCCCTAGCACACCATGATGGGGGCACCTGAAGCTCTGCCCCCTCACTCTGGCTCCCATGAGAGCTGGGTGTGACCAGCAGCAGCTCTGCCACCAGGTCCTTGCCAGGATTTTTGCAGCCAAGCCCATTTTGTAAGACACAGATTTGGGAAGACCATTTGCAGGCCCCCAGAGTCGTGGCTCACCTCCCTCAGCAGTTCATGTTTGCTTTTGTAGGTGGCTGTTGGGATCTCTCAGGAAGCAGCAGCTCATCTGATCCCTTCTGCAGTCAAACCAAAGCGGATGGCTCCCATCTTCCTGGCAGCCCTGGGAGAGAGCTGCATGAGGTGAAGACAAAGAGCCAGGCGTTCCCAGGGACAGTGGGCTTCTCACCCCCATGGTGTTCAAATGGACACAAAAACTTTGCAGCCAGCTCTGATCTTGTTTTTAGGACAATTTTTTTGTTTCTGGGCACAAAGGGGAGAGCAGAGCCTGAGCAGTCATATGGTCTTAGGTACACAGGTCTGGCTCCTCTAGTCACGTATCCAGCTGAAACTGTGTGTGCAGCCTTAGCAATAGGATTCTCCTGAACCTCTCAGGGTTGGGATCAGAAGGACTTGACAATCTTTCATTGCCTTCAGTTTCCAAGGTTGCTTGTGCAGAGCCATGCTCCTGCTGGCTTCCTTGCTGGTTTTTGCACCCCACTGTCCTTCCTCTGGCTGCCTGGGAAGAGTGCTTTTCACCATGCCCCTGCTCACCCTTTGGACTTTGCTGGTCCAGAGACAAGAATTTTCCTAATAAAACCCCACAGGTCTGGGGAACACTGTTGTTTTCCAGAGATTTTTCTTACTGCCTTCATGCCGGCCCAAGTCCCCACTGTGGGCCAGTAGTAGCTGCTGTGGTCCCTGCCCAATGTCTTGCAAGGGGCAGAGTGAGATCAAGCCCCACGTGGGGCTCGCAGAGGAGCCGCCTGTGCCGGCAGTGGTGGTGTGACAGACGCACGTTGCACAGTGTGTGGTGTAATCCAGCCCCAGGACACCGCAGTGCCGCCCTCCCATCACACACAGCCACTCCTGTGGCCTTTGGTTATCTGTCTTAAAGGATTGATTCTTGCAATGGGCAGTTGGGGCTGGGGCCTTTGGCATTGCAGGCTGCCCACTGTGCCCCGACCCAGCCCATCCCAGTGCCATGGGGGAGTGCAGAGCACAGGGCCCTTCTCACTGGTGGCCTGCAGAGTTAATTTGGGGATGTGGAGATGCGCTCACCAGCACCCAGCACCACCCCCTGGGCCCAGCACCTCTGCAGCAGCCTGCCCACCGAGGCTCGCTCCTCTCAGCCAGGAGGCTGATTCTGGATCCTGTCGGTTTTCACTCCATCTCCCAGGAGCCAAGGTCCACAGCCGCGCCTGTGCCTCCCAGACGGGCCGGCAGACGGGAACTTCCTTTCAGGTCCTATAGACAGACATTTTATGTACGTTAAAATACGTGTGTATATAAATATGGAAAGCAAGAGCTTGGGAGAGCTTGAGTCTAAATAAACTTGTATGTTTTAGGCTTTTAAAATGCTAATGTTGAATTTCAGGGGATGGGGGACGGCAAGGGGATTGTTGGACTGAGGACCAAGACAGCTGATGAGCTTGGATCAGTGCCTTTACAATTCAAGGAAAAATGGGATAGTTTGGGAAGGGAAAAGGGATTTTCTTGTTTTTGTTTTTAGTAGAAAATAAAAGAAGCTGCCTTCTTATTTGCCTCCCTCCCCCAGCGCCAGAGCAGCAAGCGACTGGTGTTGTATGCATAAGCTATTCCTTTGTGCAACATCTAAATGGTTAATTGTGTTTGAGGAAGATGTACGGGCGAATGGAGGGACCACCCAGCAAGAGACAGACAAGAAAGAACGATCTCTGAAATGTTTAACCAGAGAGAGAGCAAAGTTGTTTAAAAATATTTAATTTACAACATTCCACACTGCTGATTATAAATCGGCCGTCCAAAAACACTGCTGCGTGTGGGGAGGGATCCAGGCAGCATGAAACAAATTCTTGTGATTGTTTTTCCTATCTTCCTCCCTCTTTTCCTTAGGGAGTTTAACCCTGTGGCAGGATGCAGGTTGCCCCAGGCAGGGAAGGCAGCACTGTTCCCTGGAACTGTGGTCTCCATGCGAACACCTGCACCTGGGGCCAGGGTGCAGCCGCCTGCTGGTACTGGGAGAGTTGGAGGGGATGGTGAGGAGCAACCAATGGGCAACACTGGCAGTGGTGCTGGGTGTGATGGCCAGTGGGTAATGGCCTCGCAGCCCCTTCCCTCTGATCTCCACCCCAGCACCAGGGTTCTCAAAAGCCTCCAGCTGTGCTCCCAGACAAGAAAAGCCATGAATCCCCTGGTGATGGGTTGAGAGACTTGAGGACGCAGACCTGGCCAGTCTGTGCCACCCATGAGAGGTTGCTCACCATAGTGATGATGGTGCCTGCTCTTTGGGTTGGCAACTCAGCCGTGTCACCCAGTCATTTCCAGCAGCACCAGGAAGGACCTAGGCCCTCACAGGGTCATTGAGCAACAGCAACATCTTCCCCTGCTTGGGCCTTTCTGCAAAGGGGGTGGTTGGTGCTGGATGCCGGGAAGAAGGGATTTGGCCGCGCTCTGCTTGCAGCCACTGCTGATCCACAGCTGGCTTTGACACACCCAGCCGCCCCAGCCATGCTCCCTCCGTGCAAGGGGCTGGCGCTGCTCTGTGAGGAGTCCAGTCTGCTCTGGATGGTGGCCAGACCATCCACCTCATCAGCTGGGGATCACTCCTCAATGCTCTCGCCATGATGTCCTTTCCAGTCTTCTTCCAGTCTTCTCCCTAGTCTTCCTGTTACAAGAGACTTATGGGAGAGGAGGCTCCTAGGAATGTCTGGGAGACCAGGCAGGTGAAGGATGCATGTGGTGGGGGTCTGCTCCGTATTCCTCAGCCCTGCCATCATCCACCCTCATGGATATTGCCTGTGGGGTTGGAGACCCACCCTGCTTGGAGGGTGCTGGGGAAGGGAGGAGAGGCACAGCCCCTGGCTGGTGACCCCACTCCACAGAAAGGATCTGAGTGGAGCTGAAGGACGGGAGGGATGCAAGAGGAACCAGGATCCAAAAGCAGCGGCTGCTCTCATTATAGATCCTTCTTTGGCATCCTCTTGTAGATCCCACCTTGGAGAGCAAAAGCCACACCTATTGCCCCGGGATCCCCAGCCATGAAGCTCAGGAGCCCAGTCAACAGGGAGGGCAGGGGTCTCACCTGTTCCTGGTCTCCTGGCAAGAAGGGGGCATGGGGAGAACTGCAGGGCACTTTGCCGGGGATTGTCACACATTTCCTAACCCCTCATCAGCCAGGAAGCTTCGCTGGCCACCTGGACGCTTCCTCGCGTGCAGCGAGGGCCTGTGACAGCCCGAGAAGCCGGGGTGGGTTTGGCTGCTTGCCCCGGTGGCGAGCTCGGCTCTCAGTGGCTGCACCGCTCCGGGCCCTGCCAGCCCCAGCCGGTGCCGGGAGCGAGAGCGGAGACAAAAGAGCTTGTGTCCGCCTGCCAGCAGCCGGCCCCGCCGAGCGGCCGCCCGCCCAATTAAACCGTGCCCGCTTCCCATGCGGCAGGGGCGCCCGGCGGGCTCGCTGGCCCCCTCCCACCACCCACCGGCCCCAGGGGACCGGACCGCCACCCTGTGGGGCCTCCCCTGCCTCCCTGCAGGCGCCAGCGCTTCCGCAGCCCTCGTCCAGCATGAATACTGTCCCTTGGTCCCCCAGCGAGCGCACCTCCACCGGCTCCGGCTGAGGATGTCTCGCCCCAACCCCAAACACCTCCCGTTCTCTCCGTTTTCTCGCACCTCGGGGCTCGCAGCACCCGCCAGCGCAGTGGAGCATCCCTCCCTGCTCCTGCTGCCCCCAAGGGCTGGATCAGGATGAGACCTGGCAGCAGCAAGCACTGCCGCGGCGGAAGCATCCCCATACCCCGTCCCGACCCACGGGGCCGGTGTCACATCCACTTAGTTGGCTCCGAAAATGCCTTGCCCTGACACCTTGTTAAATACCCACCAGGGGTCACAGTTCCTGGGATTCTTTTTCCTGCTTTTCCTTTACCCCGCTGAGACGTTTCGGTTGGCAGGAGCTCTCCCCCCGCTATTAGGTATCTTTCGGGGAACAAGAAACCTAGGTCACTTACAAATTAATTTGGAGTTAAACCTACAGAAAATGAGAAACATGCTGCTTTGCAGGAGAGAGTGCTTGGCCAGCGATCAAGAAAAATACATCCAAACCGCCCGATGCGGCGGCTCGGCCGCGGCCGGGGTGGGGGCTACGCGCTCAAGGTAGCCGGCAGCTGTATTCGGGTGCACCTTAATGGAGCGGAGGCCTTTTCTCACAGTTAAAAGGGAGAAAAAGGGAGTACCAACTTCCCATCATGTGGGGGAACATGGGGAAGGCTGGCATGGGGTGCAGCACTGCAGCAAGGGGGGGTCTGCCTGCTCCAGCACCTTTGCCAGCAGGGTGAGGACCAGCCGCCCCATGGTATATGGACACCTTTGCACCAGCGTTTCCCCATCACTGCATGCCTGGGGCCACGGCAGCTTGTGCCAGGGCTGGTTCTCGAGAAGGGGTAGGATGCCATGGCCCCTCATCCCACGGCGCCTGGTGCCAGCCCTCTGGCCAGCAAGGTGCCGTTGAGACAAGGGAATGCGGAGTGATGCAAACGATCCTGAGCCCTTTGGCAGGCGGGTGGGAGCAGCCCCTGTGCCAGGCACTCCCGGAGGGTCACGGGTGCGCGTTTGGCCGCCACCGCGCATTGTGTCTGCTGCGCGAGCGGCTCTGCCGGGAGGGGGCCATGCGGGGGAGGCCGGGGCGGCGGAAGAGNGCGGGGCGAGCGGCGAGGCCACCCAGGTTTCAAGCACTCGGCCTCGGCGCCTGACCCCGGCACATTCAGAGAGCACTTCCTAAATTTGTCTCCTGTGTTCCTGACTCACAAGCAATTTCCTCACCCATAAAACGGCGTCGGCATGAAAGGACTGGCCGGGACACCAATTACTTGTCACCGTTTTACCACCCCGCTGCTAACCAGTTTGCAGCCCCCGGCAGTGCCTGGCCAAGATCTCCCGCCTCCTCATGAAGCCCCTCTGCCCAGGGGGACATGGCAGCCGGGGTCCCCTGTGCCGGAAGCCACAGCACAGCATCCCCAATGCCCGGCGCCTGACGATGCCCCCAGGCAGAACCATGCAGAGTCTCCAGTGCTCCAGGGCATCGTGAAGGAATCACCCAGCCCAGCCTGCAATCAGGGGGATGTCAACCATCCCCAGGCCGCTCAACCTTGTGCTGGTGTCATCCCTGTTGCTGGCACTGGTATCAAAAGATGCTTGTATGTGTCTGCATAGGAGGAAGCAAGGCCCCATCATCACAATTATGGAGGCACCATGCTCTGTGCTGAGCACAGCCAGTGGCCCTGACACAAAGCCCATGGATCCACGTTGGCACAGGGCATTGCCATTCAGGGGTCTCTGTGCCCTGCCTTGTCCCTGCTCCCTGTGCCACCTCATGCATCTATCCCTGGTCCCCAGAGCCATGCTCAGTGCTGTCACATCCCCAACTGCTCCCACGCTGAGGGGATGTGGATGGGGACAGACTGGTGCAGAAGGGCACGGAGTTGTGGAGGTCTCAGAAGGGTCTGAGCACAGCCAGAGCTCCTGGTGAGCCCTCATCTGCCTCCTGGGAGTGGGGAGATGCTGTGCAGCTGTGCCTGCAGCCCGACCTTCCCCGGCAGCAGTTACCCACTGTCCCCGCGGAAAATCGCTCCAGCTCCGTGCCGGCATAGGGTGAGGTTTGCCCAAGGCCTGGCGAGCACCACCGCGGCTGCTAAACGGGTTTTATGGTGGGATTTAGGGACTTTTCTGCTGGGTAATTGATTTGCCCAGGCAGTAAAAGATCAAGGCAAGGGCTCAGACGGTGGCTCCCGGCATCTGCCCACCGAGCAGGCCCGGGCACGGGTGGCTCGGGGCACGGCCAGGGCTGGCGATCCCCAATGCCACGATGCACAGCACGGGGTGCTGTGGCCCCACAGCGAAGGCGCGGGTGCTACGGTTCCATCCAGGAGCTCCCTCGCAGCACCCCCCCGCTCCTGCATCCTCGCATCCCCCTCCCCAACCCCACCACAAAACAGCCCCCAAAGGAGACAAAAGGGGCTGTTTGGGGACCTGCCACCTGCTAGTCCCCATCCTACAATACCGCAGTAAAGAGGCACCAAACAAAGGCCTTAAAATCCTAAAGGGGCCCATTCATTAGGGTGACAAAGGGGGAAAGAACTACATTATCATAATTAATCCCGGTGCTGGCGGTGGGTGGCAGGGCTCTCTGTCTTCCAAGGTGGTGTGGGGACGGCCGGTGTCACCACGTCCACACACTATTGTGCGCCGTGGCCTTGCGGGGCTTAGGCGGGTTTTAAGCTCTGTAAACACCACAGGACCCCCGCCACGGCTACCAGGGATGCCGTCCTTCCCCCCGGCCCCTCCCCAGCTCCGGCTGTTTGTCTTCTTGCTGCAGACCTCCCCAAAATCCCAGGGCTGGGATGGGTCCACTATGCCCCCTCAGTGCACCTGCTCCCAAGACCACTGGGGAGTGGGGAAGAGCTCGGAGCCCCAGGTCCTGCTGGTGGTGCTGGGATGGGGGCTTGCTGTCTGTATTCTGTGTTGTATTCCCCATGGAGGGTTACTCCAGGTGTGGTGTGCTAGGGAGTGCTCCAGTTTTCCCTGGACTCCAAGATGGGGCTTTATCCCTTCCCAGCTATCTTATCCCAGTCTGGGGGGATGAGGTGGACTCTGACCTGTGGACCAGCTGTTGGTTGTTCCCTGCTGTTTGGGAGGCACAGGGAAACTGAGGCACAGTGTGGCACGAAGAGATGCATGGGGGCTTTAAGGGATGTCAACACCCTATCTCCAGTCCCCTCTGGTGAACTCTGCCTCCCTTCTCCATCCCTTGCGACACATCATCCCTTGGGACACACACGGTACTGGCTGAGGAAGCAGTGGGGCCGGGAACACACTGAAAGCCCCTGTCCATCTGTGGGGCCTTCCCTGCACCCCCAGCTCTCCGTCCACTTCGACGGGGTCCCAGTGCTGGGTGCTGTGCAGCCCTGGGGTCGCTGAGAGCCTGTGCCTGGCTCCGGGCTGTGGCCGGCGGGCTGTGCCGGTGGTTGGGAGAGCACCATCTGGTTTCCAACTAACTAACGCCCGGCGCTGGCTCCCGGCAGAGGAGTTGCTGCTGCGGCGGCGGCTGTTTACAGCGCGCTGAGGCTCTGGCATGTCCCTGCCAAGTCCCCTCTGCTTCTCCCCCCGGCCATGGGGCTCTGGGGCTGCATGGTGGCCGTGCAAAGCTCAGTTCCACGCCCCAGCCTCTGCCCAGTCTCTGCTTGCCCGGAGGATGCTGCTGCCCGCCGAGGCTGTTGTCCTGGGCTGCCCTTCCTGAGGAGTGCTCGCTGTGGCGGGGCTCCTGCCACGGGGATTTTCACATCTCCTTTGCTCAGCGGGGTGGGACACGCAGTGTGGGGACAGGGTGGGCTCCCCGGACACTCTCATCCTCTCTGTGGGTGCTCTGTGGCTGCGGCGCCCTGAGCTTCCCAGTTCCCACCGCATCCTGCCAGCTCACCCCGGCATCTCCCTGCGGCGGGGCCGAGGGGCGAGGGCGGGCAGAGCCCCGGGTGGTCGCTGTGCGGGGCTCCCGCCTCGCACCCGCGGCTCCCTCAGCCACCAGTGCCACAGAGACACTGCGCAGGGTGGGGGCTGCGCGGAGCCATTTGCCTTTAATTGAATTTATTTGTTACAACCCCAAACAATGTAAAGCAGGCTTCTCCCAGGCTCCAGCTGCCTGCCTGCCCATTAAAATACCATCTAGAACAGCAAATCCCCCCTCCCGCCTTGATATAAAACAGCCGGTCAGCAAGAAGCGGCAGGAGAAGTCTCCCTGCGTGCGAGCCGAGCCCCTGCTTCCCATCCTGCTCCCCCAAGGCCGGTGGCCTGCCGGGCTCCCGGTCCCCTTTCGAGTGGCTCCGGGAGAAATAAGTGCCCTGCAGAGACACTCAAAGCTCATCTCTGTGGCGTCAGGGCAGGGCGGACTGAACCCCCTCCTGCCCACAGGCGTTTTCCAGTTGGGTTTTCAATCCTCATCGGCGTGGCAGCATCTGGCCCTGTCATTGGTATTGTCACTCCCACTGCAAATTTTAGGATCCCCCAATTAGCTGCCCTTCTGCCAAACCCTATGGCCTCTTGCCTGGGGTGCTAATCACCATGCGGGGGCAGGTCCTGGGGGATAGCTGGTCCCTGGGGATCACAGTGGCAGTGGGTGGGCAATGGAACAGGGGTGCATGGTGTGGAGCTGGCATGGGTGCCAGGGGTGATGCTGTCCTGCATGGTGCTCCTGTGGCACAGCAGCCTGCTGCCAGCATGTGTAAGCCAGGATAGGGTCATGGAAGCTGGTCCTGTAGCACTCTGTGCCCGTGTCCTAGGGAAACCCTCTATATCCTGGGATGGGGCAGAGCCAGCTCATCCCCAGGCCCTGGCAGACACTGAGCGGGTCCCCATGGGCCATTCCATGACTTTTCAGGGGATACTGATGACATTTCCCAGGGTGCAGGGCAGGGGTGGGAGAGCCCCAGGTGGAAACCAACGATGACAGATAGGGAGCCGATGGAGAAGATGGGGCTGGGCAACAAGGACGACAACTTACTTTTTAAATATTAAGTTGATAAAAAGCTGCAGCTGCCCAGCAGTAGTGTGGGTCCACCGGGAAAGGGAATGGTGGAGCTGTTAATAGCAATCAGGCAGCAGAAGTGCTGAATAGCCGTTTCCCTTCTGTATTTGGGGACACGCCAGATGCTACAGGCCTATCGCTGGACGAGGGAGAAACCCTTTACGTGCCGCTAGGGCCCAGGAGAGCTCGGCAGCAGCAGACTGGGTTGGTGGGGGCCGTGACTGGGGGGGCACGGAGAAACTGCCCCAAGAACTCATTTTATTTATTGGGGTGTCCCCCATTTTTGGCCAGGAAAACACCAGGTTGAACACCTCCGGCATTGCTCCAAGGGAGTGATGGGGGGATTGGATGCTGCTCCATGTTGGTTTACCAACCTCCCTGGGTGCCCTCAGCAGCTCCTTGGGGCTGCTTTCCTGGTGGGAGCAGCACCAGGTCTATCCAATAAAGAACCGAGATAGGAGTGACATGAACAGAGAAACTATCCTAACCACCCCACACATTATGGGTGCCATTTATCTCTGGCCCTTTTGCACTTACTGTGCCCTATGGATGGGGGTTTTTTTGCCCCCTGCCTTCAGCTCTGGGGTGTTGGGCTGGGTTCCCCATGGCAGGGGATGGGGGAGCACTTGTGGGAACACCCAAGGAGTGGAGTGTCTTCCTGCCCCCCACTATGACCTGGAGGAATATCTGGCCTTTGGGGAGGGCATCTGGTACTGGGGGTGGGTGGACACCCTGCTTGTGCGGGGAAGGGGATGGTCAATTTTCTTGGGAAGAGGTATTAATTGGGATGCCCAGTCCTTTGGGGGAAGTCACCTGGCCCTTGAAGAAGAGATGCCCATCCCTTGGGATGGCTGTTAAGAGATGCACAGACTCTGGGAGAGCACTGCATACCCCTTCATAGGGCTATAAGGGGGTGGTTGGGGGGTGGCCACAGTGGAATATCCAGCCTTTAGGAGGGCTGCCTATCTC
>VYXD01003193.1:0-11075 GCA_013397195.1 Hylia prasina
TTATTTTATTTTATTTTATTGTAGATGTACTGCATTATATTTAGATGTACTGCGCTATAATCCAACCTCTTCTCGACAGAAGTGTTTCAGAATGAGGAGGGAACAGTGTGCAAAGTTCATTTTTGAGGCTTTCTCCTCTACTGACCTAAGATATAACCCAGGGATAGATAACAAATGTATAGCCTTAGTTTAAATTTTAATGGCTACACTTCACATGGAAAATTTTGCCAAGCTGAACCTTTGCTTCCCTAAGAGAGACCCAGTGTATAAAACTGGGATATTATAACATTCAAAATAATGGAATAAAAATGTCTGTTACTGCGTTTGCTTATTGCACACTTTGATCAAGCCACTCCTATTATTTTCCTCGCAATCTTTTAATGAAGCTACTGTGCATAGAGATTTAGCAGGATGCGTTTTGAAACAGAGATCTTTTGGTTGGGCAGAGCTCAAAAACAGAGCCCTTTCACACTGAGTTAAGGCAATAATTCCCAATGGGAAGCACAAGAACGAGAATTCATAATTTTTTTCTCTACCTGGCACTGGCTGTAAAAGGATGCAGCCATGCAGGTCAGCTGCAAACAGCTGCAGTGGTGCAAGATGTGAGCACGTTCCAGCTGCTTGTTACTGCCCTTCATCTGGAGGATGTAAGCAGGGAGCAGAGAACTGGAGCCTGGGCAGAAGGATGTCATCTACTGCTCCACTTCCATATTTAAGCTGTTAACAATCAGGGTGTTCAGTGAGTCTAAATTCTGCCCCTGCAGCAGTAATTCTGGCAGCACAGTTATAATAATTCATTGGTGAGTATGCAAAATGAAGAAAAACACAATAGGCTTGAGGTGAAGAAATCCCTGCTTTATATCTCCAAATGGAACATGGAACTCAGAATGGGATGTGGGCAAGCTAGGTTGCCAGGATCAGTGGTGTGGCCTTGTACAGCAAGGTTTGGTACCTCAAGAGATGTATGCAGCATTTTTAGCAGCCATGGAATTGGCCTCACCAGAAATTTTCACCTCTGTTCGGGTGAAATCTTGGCCTCTGCAGGCTTAACTACTGAGTGAACAAGAATCAGAGGGAACAATTCTCATATTTCTCTAAAGGAACTATAATACTTAGAAGTGTAATTAATCATGGCAATATCAGGATTAGAATGCACATGGCCCATTTTCCAGGCTTTTAATGCTCTTCTTTAATTGAACTTAGTGTGGTTTCAGCTCATTTGAATAAAGCTTCAGATGTATTTGGATTTATTCTAGTTTGAATGATGCCATATGATATTCTTGGGATTCAGTGAGGACTGTGGGATTCTCATAGGTATTTTAAGCTGAATTTTAATGGGAAAGGTTATGTGGATTGTCACACAAATGGAAATTGCCATGGCTACCAATAATGCTAATCCAATGCCATGACTGACTAATCCTGACCACATTGTGCTCAATAAAGAACTAAGCAAAGATTTCTGCAGGTTGGTTGGTTTTCCAGCAACACCAGCAGCTATCTAACCCGATACAGCTTGAGGAATTTGCATGGATAATGGGCATGGATTGAACAGCATCCCAGAAAGCTACTTTTATAAATAATGCCTTTTGAAGATCACTAACAGAGTGCAATGTATGGCTAGCTCATCTGAGCTCTGGGATGAAATGAAGATCTTATGCTTCCCTCTTTCATAGCACAGGGACAAGATCAACATACCAATTACTGCAAGAGATATTGCATCAACTCTCAAGTTAATGAAATTAAACAAGTCCCTGGAGCCAGCTGATTTTGCTGCTTCATTAGTGGACCTTTTGTTCAGACTGTTCTCCCATAGCTCCATAAGAGCCTGACCTCAGGAGCTTGCAGCCAAGGAGCCATTTTGGCACAGAGATTTTGGAGTAGGTGCAGGTCAGGTCTGAAATGTAAGCACCTGAAAGACTTTGCAGCTGCTCTGCCACATTACCTGGCTAGATCCTGTACAGTGCTCTGTGTGTGCAAGTGCAGAGAAGAAAATGATGAGCAGGGTAGAGAATTCAGCAAGAAGCAATGCAACCACTGCTCTGTGGCAGCCAAGCAGCTTGTCCTTAGCAGCAGGACCAAGACCAGAGCGGGGTCTGCGTGGCTCAGAAGTTCCTTTGCATTCTGCCAATACCTTCAAAGCTGTTGTGTCTTCAGGGAGAAAGTCCCTGCAAATGTATTCCCTTGGATTCCAGGTTGTGAAAACAAGCCAGGTTGCCAAAACAAGCCCTACTTCTTTCTGGAGTCCCTCAAGGATCTCAGGAAGGCTCTTGCAGAAACATTTGACTGGTTGCCTTAGCTCTTCACATAGGGATTAATTTCACAATGACCTTGAGACTTCTTTAATTTCAGCTCCTGGAGTTATGCCTACTGCTGAGTGTTGGCTCTGCTCAGGGATGGTGTGTGCTCTCCCTGCAGTCTCCAAATTTGTGCAATTTTCATTCCCACCTTTCACTTTAAAGCACAGTACTACTGTAAAGTTTGCAAGTCATAGAATAGAATCATAGAATCATTCCAGGAGAGTTACAGTGTATTTGGGGGCTCCCCAAATTCTGGCAAGATTTGAAGGGAAAATGAAATCCATGGGTTTTCCTCACAAACCTTGTTCCTAGTGTAGCCTTTCACCTGCTCTTTTCCTCCTTAACCCCAAAGCTAATACCCTTGGGCTGAAAGAGAGTGCCCAAGTGTCTCTGTAAGACACAAACACACGTTAACTCATCTAAGGTGTGGGGATCCCATGTGCTGATGGCTGACTCCTTATCAACTGCTCTCTGAGCAACTGAAATAACACTCAAGAGGTAAGTGCTGAGCACCTATCCAGGTATGGAGCAGACACAGGCTGTCTCTCAGTTCAACATGTTTCTCAGTGGCACTTTCATTCCTCTATATCCTTGTTTTGCTAGCCTGAGGAGAGCCATCTCTGTGTTCAACTCCTGTCAGATAAGATGAGCTACACTGCTGATTATTTGCTACTGGGAAAGTCATTCTAGTGAACTGTAAGAGAAATCATCTGCCCAGAAGTGCTGTCAACTGCAGAAACACACAGATCTAAAACAAAGACACACACAAACAATTGACCAAGTCTGCTGGTTTGGGATTATAGGTGATTTCAAAGGGGCACGGGGGTGAAGATTGCAGTACTCACGGACAACAAATTGGAACTGGGTGCCTAATACATTATCTTTAATAAAAATCTCAGCCAGCATCTGGAATTATGTACTTCATTGTAATTATGCCACCAATATTCTTCTCTTTTGATGCATAAAATACTTGAACATAACTGTCAAGATTATTCCTCTTACCTACCTCCTGTGCAGCTCCCTGGAATTCAATCCATCCCCAGGCCAAGCTGTGTGAGAGATGGAGTAGACTGTCAAAGAAGACCTCTCTGTTCATGCATCTGGATTTCAGTCAGTCTAGTATGCAAGCCTGTTTGATGGAAATGTGATGTTTGGTCATGCCTGTGAAATGCCACTTGTTGTGGAGGAATAATTGGCTCATTGAAAGGGGACTTGGATGACACTTTAATCAGGTGGCAGAAGGGTTTGCCCAGTGGTTTGAGTAGTGTTCTCAGCTCAGAACAGGAGCTGTATCCTCTGTTCTGAGCATGACATGCAAGAGCTCCTTTAAAGCCAGGGAGGGAAAACAAGAGATATGAAGTGGGATAGTAAAAAAATAGTAAACCCATGAGGCCAGAACAGATGGAGATCCATCCTGAAATATGAGCATTTTCTGGTGACTGAGACAGCCAGCCACAGCCTGCAGGTGATACCTAGCCTTCCCAGCATCACTGTGAAGATCTAATAGGAAGTTTAGGAAGTCCCACTTTAAAGCAGTTATCCTCCCTTTTTGCAATGATTCTCTGCAGGCATTGGAGTTAATGTGGACTTGATTTTGATATCTGTTTGAGATTTTTGCATTCCATTACTGAGACTATGGCTCAGACTTGGTTTCCAAAGTGAGAGCTTGATTTTTCTGAAAATCAGGTCCATCTTGTGTGAGCAGGTGGTTCCTTTTATTTGTCGCAAAACTAAAAAGAAGTTTTGATGGAAAACAAGTTTTATATCTTTTCTTTCATATAGACAACATGCAGAACTGCCCTTGGGGCTTTGCATATATTTACATCCTTTCACAATTAACCCTAATGGGACATATGTGGCATTTTTTTTTCTTCTTTGAGCAGATACACTCAAAGCTGCAAAACATCCAATGTTTAAATAGATCTCATTATATCAGCTACACCAAATCTCTCTTCTTTATATACAGAGGATTAGACTTCTTTTCACTGTCATGCAACATTAAAATAGGAAGGCATACACAAGGCTGACATGGATTTGACAAAAAATTAATGATTTGTACATCACTTTAATGCTTTAAATCTGCAATTCATATATGCTAATTAGGTCATAATGGGGCTGTTTGAGAACAGAACTGTCATCATGCTGCTCTGGCAGCTTCTGGGAGCAGAGATACAGCCCTGCCCTCCCTTGGTTGGCTCCTAGAGTCTGTGCTGTAACCTGGCAGATCTATGACACCATTTTTTTCTTACACAATTGTTTCCTGGATGTGGTGCTTTAATCTATCAGAGTTATGATGGCATATCTCAAATAGCGAGCTCCTGGATCCTGCAATACATCCTGGTGGGAACAGCATCCAGGCACTATATCTCAGTGATTGATTCCCTGATTTTAAACTGTCACAATCTATCTCACAGGGCAGCTGTCACCTTCCCAGATGCATGAAGTTGTTTTTATGCAGTGTGCTATGAAAAAAAAATATATATATGATGATTTTGTTTACAGATAAGTAAGGTTGTAAAACTTAGAAAAACAAAAGGGGATTCAAAAACATGTCTATATTTTATTTTTCATCTAAAAAGCCTGGCATATCTCTCTATTGCAGGAGAACAAAACTGCGCCCTTGTTCAGTTAGATCTCTTTGGTTTTGCACCAGTGGTGCAAAGACAAAAGCTGTCACAACAGAAGGAGAGAAAGCCAGAAAGCACCTTTACAAATGGGACAACAGGAAGCAGCAGAACTTGCAAAATGATAATGTTGCAGAGCATCGTGCTGTGTGATAACATGAACTGCTGTCTTTGCTGACAGCTGCTCCATACAGGTTCTACTAAAGCTGCTTTGCAGTTGGGACAAGGGTACCTTATATAGAGATCCCACAAAGCAGGCAGTAAAAGAGGAGAAAGTTATGCCTTGTGAGAGTTTCTTCATGGAGAGTGTTATAAGTGCCACAGGGATGATTAAGGCTACCTGAGGACACCTTGATCTTTCAGCCAGCTTCAGATCATAAAGGAGTATTTTCAGGAGTTATAACATATTCTTTGTCCTAGGAAGCTGGGAGAAAGGCTAACTATAGATGAATGCCAAAAGATTATGGTTCTGCAAGGAATGATGTATTTAAAAAATTTGGTAAGCAACAGGTCTACATAGCAACTGGATTCTTCTACCTGTGGGATCCCACTATTTGACTCCTTCTTTGACACATTGTCTTCAGTCTCATTCTCTTTCTTGTTTCTTCTCTGTCTATACACACACACACCCCCTGTCTGACATCCATTCACCCAGTTATAGTCAGAACTGAACTGGTGGTGAGTGTGCACCTTCCACAGCCAATGAAACCCATCCCAGTAGGATATCAACCAGTAAGGTCTTTCCTTGGCCTGTGCATCTTTACTGTACCTTGTAAATGTGGGGTGTTTTCATCATATTAGCAGTAATAACACTATTACTCATCCATTTGCTAACAGTCATTTTCAAGACATAAAAGTCCATTTCCTTACACTTCACATGGTCATTTATAGAAGCAGTAGCCTTCTTACAGCATGCCTGTTTCACTGTTGAAAAGCACATTCAAAGCATGTCTTCAAGGAAAACAGCCCTCTTCATAATCTCACTTTTCATGTACAGTCAACAATCTAAATGAAAATATAGAAGGCCTCCTAGATGGAATATCTTCCCTGCTCTGTGGACAGAGTGCCAGGATACATGCTGGGTGATATCAGAAGTGCTGATGTGACAAGTATTGCAGTAGTGGCCCATTTTGACCACTCTGCAATACTTTCGTGCAAAGTCCTAATGTGAACAGTATGGACTACAGAATAGCTGTAGGTTTTGTACTGTGCTCAGAGTCCCAACAGAGATTAAAGCTCTCCTGTGGTTGGTGCTGCATACTCATCCCCCTCCCAAAGCTTGCAGTCAAACAGACAAGACAGATGAAAGATGGGAAGTAGAAGAAGCACACAGAAGTGAAGTGATTTGCCTGAGGTCACACAGGGGGTCACTGATGAAGCCAAGAATAAGGAGCCTTGCTACTTCTTGCCAGCATGATGTCCACTGCCTAAAGCTATGTACAGAATTTCTCTGAGGCTGAAATGCTCAGTGTTCTGAGCGTTGCTGCCAGCAGCAGAGTGCAGCTGTACCATGGAACAACAGCTAGTACTTCCTGCAAGGGAGCACTGAGCATGGCTTTGACAGGGCTTGAGCACAGGGCACTGCAGCAAGAGTTTGTGCTCCCACCCTGGCATGGGATATTCACTGATCTGGCAGCCCTGAGGGGTAGGCACATCCTGATGCAGGACAGGGACTGTGTGCACAAGAAATGTTCTTCAAGTCATCACTACTAGTCAGTATTTGCCAACAGTGAAATGTGATGAGCTTTCTCCTTCCCCCTTATCTAGGCTAGCTATGTTTTACTGATTGGCAGAATGTCTTGTGTTGTTATTATTCATTGTACCTTATCTATGATTCAAGGGGTATCTTCACTTTGCACAGGGAGTTCAGAGATCATATGAGAACTTGAGATATGTTTGCATAAGGCCATCTTTTAAGAATTTATAGTAAAGATACTCTGCCACTTGTAATCCAGGTCTGGCTTCCATATTGGAGTAAAATAAATAAAGACAAATACCTCTGTAGCCTCATGAGTATAATTCAGCACAACACTAGGCAGGACAGGGACAACCTTGCCTATGACTTCTCCAGGTTTTGCTGACTTTTCTGAATGAAGTCTTCCCCTGATATGACAGCAGCAGGAGCCACATCAAAGGAAGCAACAGGGAATTCAAACAGATAGCATTTGTCATAAGCATAGTTCAGATTTCCTTTGACTAGTATGCTGAGGTTTCATGCATTTTGTAATTGATTTAAGCCCTGCACCTTTTGTCCTTCCCTTAGTTGCATGCTATGTAGTGCAGCAGACCAGTGCAGGAGTACATAATGACTGCGTGGAAAGTACAAGGTGCAAAATGAGAGCAGGTAACAACACTAAGGTGTGACACTGAGTTTGGTAATAGTCCTAATCTGAGAAAACAGGCTAAGTGCAATCTTTAGTCTGTGTTTTGTTTGCTTTAGTAGAAATTGACTCCTGATTCTCTGGATACAGCAATTTTGTCAGCAAGCACATTAATGCCAGATTGATTTTTCCGGTAGTCCTTGTGCCACTCATCATTTCACAGGTAAACATACTGAGAAATAAAATCCTCACCTTTCCAGTAAAATACAGCAGCTCTTTCCATAGGGACTTGTGGTATTTGGTGATGTTCACCATATAGGACAGGAAATCCATTGCTAAAGAGGCAGGGTGTGAAAATACTGGCCCAGTTTCAGTCCAGTTGTCCTGAGCATCATCACATATGTCCTCAGAGCCACCAGTGTCATACTCCTTGTGGCAAAAGCTGAGCTCAGCTTTTCCCCAGATGACCCTGGTGCTTGTATCCAGCTGAAGACACCTTGGGTCTTAGTCCCAGGGATGTCAAACACCCACATGCACAGCAGCTGCCCACAGCAAACACCAACCACTGCATGTCAAGAGTGGCTGCCCAGCACGTGAGACACCCGCACTGAGTGGCACTTCCTCTGAGGTCCTGAACATTCTGTGGGCCCAATTCTAAAAAAGCCAAAGCTTCTTTAGAAATTCTTTCCCCTGCTTCAGGAAGCCAAAGGACCTTTAAAATATGTCTGACACTGTTTTCTGCTTCAATTTACTTGCCTCTCATTTTTGCAGCCTCCTCCATATGCATGTTGTCTGTCATCTTACTCAGAAAATGTAACTATAAAGCATAATTAGTATTAATGATGTGAGAGATTGAGTTTCTTATTTGTATTAATTGCTGCTTAATGCTTTAAATGTCTCTAGCACTTAGAAAGATTTTAAATTAGAACTATTCCTTTCTGTAGTGTTTTCTCGGAGGGGGGCTCTTACTGACTGGCACTGACTAACCCAGAGTGTGACATGAGGTTGTTTATATGTTCAGGTCTGTTACTACTAAACAAGGAAAACACTGATGGAGCTTTCTTAAGGGGAAAGAATTATTTCACAGCTAGTGCTGCCCTGAGCTGTGTGTTTGGATTTTAAATAAAAAACATTGCTGTGGAGCTGGAGGGGCCTTGTGTGAGCTCCCATTGCCAGTGCTACAGGTGGAGGAGGAACTCAGATTTTGTAGTATCTTTGTGTGGGGGTATGAAGTCAGTGCCCTTTTCTCTGTAAAAGGAACTTCTGTACACCAGTCTCTGGGGCTACTGGGTAGCAGCACTTGGCTCTGCTTTAACAGCTGGAGGATGAGACAGCTTTCCTATATGGAGTATTGATTTAGGCATTTAAGTTTGTCATGTGTGTCCATGTAATACCTTCAAAACCAGTGTCCCTCAGATTCTCAGCCCAGTTCTGTGAATAGCAATGACTGATAAGAAGTCCAGGCAGTGACTTCTTTGGGAGACAGAAACAGTCTCAGAGACCAGCAAAAACGTCCTTGTGCTCAAAACCTGGTCCATGCTTATGAATTAGGTATGTAGGACAAGGATTCTGACTGGGTGAGTATATGGATGTATTGATGCACCTGTTACACAGGAACACTTCCCTAAGGAGAAATGAGAATATACTGCCCACAAAAGGTACCTCTGAATTATATGAATTTATCCATAGAAGAGGTTTTATTGATGTAACTATTTCACAAAGACCAACCAATGTAAAAGCCCTTTTACTTGGCTGGGCCAGCACCTGGAACAGCAATCCCATCTTCTGTGTGGGCATCAGATGGCATTGCTTTGCTACTGCTGCTTTGCAGTCTAATTCAGTTTCTGCATTCTGCTACCGGTATGCAAGTCGTGAGTGGAAGAAGTAAATGCTGTGACTGGTCAGATGGGCTGGTTTAAGAGATTCTTGTGTTCCAGTTCTCTCTTATTATACCACAGCAGTTCACCACAGGATTGGCCACAGGAAATATGTGCTGTCAGACCATCAGGGTCAGGACTGTGTGACACTGCTGGACCAAGAAATTAAATGGTAAGGCAGAGGCTGGTGCTGTCTTCCACATGTTCCAGAGCTCTTGTCAGAGCCCTTCATCCTGACTGGAAAAGGGACTTCAACAGAGATCAGGAAAAGAAGTTTAAAGATTCCATCCCTTGAACATTGGCTCCTAGAGTGAGACTGCATTTGCTGAATGTACCATGGAAGGATGGTGGCAGCCTGCAGTAAGGAGACATCTCTTACTTTTTGCCCTCAGCTGGGATGGGAGGCTTTCAGGAGTGTGGAGGCAGTTGCAGGCAGCCATTATCCTCATGATTTTATGTTATGTGCATGAATGGAGCTGTGGCTTGCAGGGATGGACCTTCCCCAGGTTTCTGTGTGTCTCTCTGCAGGTGAGTGCTTCCCAGCCAGGGGAGAGGACAGTGTGTTATTGCACACTAAGGCTGCTGTCGTGGAGCTGCTCTCATGCACTCTCTGTAGTAACTCTGAGGGGAGGAGCACAAGGAGTGAGTTTCACTGTAAAGGAGCAAAGTGTTATGAGGGTGGGCATCACCCAAAGATGCCTGGGTGGGTGTCCTAAACGGTGTGCTCCCAGTGGCAGTGAGTGGGCTTAAGGACTTTCATCTGACAGACACTGCAGTAAACCAGAGGCCACAGTGGTCTGGCACCGGGCTGCCTGAGGGGGCTGCATGTTAAGCACTGCTCAGCTCAGCTGTGCTCCCAAGTGCCTACTCTGTGCTCTCAGAGATGCAGTGTGGCCCTTTCCATCTTGCTGTTGTGATTCTCACAGGGACTAAAATGGCACATTTTCCAACCCATTAAACTTTTTACATCACAGAATGTTTTAAAATGGTAAGTTTTTGTCAAGCTCACAGATTTTAAGTTCAATAAATAAATCTTCCTATTTATAAAAGGTTTTTGATCTCAGTAAATGTGACAAATGGGCCAGAAACCACAGGCATCTCGGATCCATAGCATGCATGACACTTAACAACAGGAGCGGCATACTGTATGCAGACATTTTATGACAGAGCTAAGATCCCAAAGTTCCTTATGTTGGATTATGTCTGTTCTTTCTCACAGCCCTGGGACAGTGGCTCTCCCCTGCCTGCTCCCAATTTGAGGGTCAACATTAAACCCTGCACCAGAAATGATGCAGTCCCACTCCTCTGTGTGGCCAGAGTGCTTCAGCCTCCCTGGGAGGGCTCTTGCATGCATGTAGCAGTCTGTGGCCTTGGGGATGTGCAGCACAGCCTCCCACAGAGGCTGGCATGTTCCTGCACTCAGGCTGAGTTTGTTGAAATGATGCACTGGTTGACAGGGCCTCAACAGTCTACCTGGATTAAAGTGCCCTTTAGCATGAACAGACTTATGAGGGTTATTTGGGGTCCTTAGTCACNCGAACAGAATTATGAGGGATTTGGGTTATTTGGGGTCCTTAGTCACGTGTCTGTCTTATCATTTCACAGCTGGGGTGAAACACATTTGTGATGTAAATGGGCATACAAAGGGACAATTCAGTAATGTGTCTTGAGCTATCATGTTCACTGTCATCTGAGCTCTGTTCTCCTCAGAACAACTGAGGAATGAAGTAATTTCCAGTGACAACTCAGGAATGAAATAATTTCCAGTGTACCTTTAAAAGATCCTGGGTATCATACAAACAGTCTGATATGAACTGTTCCAACTAGGAACTACTAGACAATACTAGAGAGTCACTCCTCAGTGCCCCAGTCCAGGCTTTGGTTATGCAGTGTTGCCATCAGCATTGTAAAAAAAGAAGGAAATTACACACCTAGCACTGTAAAATAAAGAAGTTG
>VYXD01003193.1:11116-47928 GCA_013397195.1 Hylia prasina
ACAACCAGTTTTTGTCCTTTTTTTTTTTTTTTTTTTTCCCCAAACAATGGCTGGTAGATTTGGCTTGTGTTTCTTTTTCATTACATCTACCTAGGAGTTACTTTCTTTTCACAGAACATGTTTGTTCAGAAGTGTTTTACAGAAACAGAAAGTAAGCATTTTCATAGGCTCATTTTTTAGTCCTTCCTTTTGCATCATAATAGAATTCAAATTCTGGAATTCTCAAAATACAGGCATGCCTGTGCAATGTTGACTTCATCAGTATTCTGCATTTTCATTGGTAAGCCCAGTGCAGCCTGCCCACAAGTTTAGTGTGGCTATTGCAGAGGAAGAGGAGAGGAAATGCCAGCCAGTCCAAACACAGAATATTGAAAAGGTCAACATAATAGAGCAAGCTGCTATGATTCATAGAGACTTTAAGAGTCTAATATTTCATCTCATGACAAAGATTGTAATGAGAACTGAAAATGGCACAACATTAATTCATCTTTGTGACAAACACTATAATGAGAATGGAAGTGTACAAGCTTCAAATACTCGTGTTACTGATCTGTGGTCCTTGTTCTGTAACAGGGCACAAACCCCAACTGCTCACTTAGAAATAGAAATCTAAAATCAACAACTTCTACAGCTATTCTGAACCGCCTATTACATGTTCTGATGCTAATGCAAGCAGAGAGCAGCACAAGCCTGCCAAAGTCAACCAAATTTTCTGTGTGCTGCCCAAGCACACATGGCCCACTAGCACAGCCTGGCTGCCATGGCATGACCCTGCTGAACTGTTTCCATGTCCGTGTGTTTGCACAGTCATGTAGCAAACAACCTGTTTGCACAGCCTTATGTTCACAATGGTAGAAACTCCCTGTAGATACTGGGAGCTGGCCTGGGGGCAAAGATGATAGGCTGGCTAGTAGCAAGAAGTCCCTTATTTTCTGCATCTGACTAGTCCTTATATAAGTGGGGTGGGAAGGAACATGTGTGTAGAAAGTGCTTTCACTTATTACATTTTTAGCCGACATTTTCCATGTTATCTTTAAGGTCACAGCCATATAAGCAGAGCATACGTTGCAAGTCTAATTTTATATTCTGTTGGTTTGCTTTAAAAAAAGAAAAAGAAAAAAAAGAAGAAGCAGAGAGAAAGAAAAAGAAAATGGCATATGGACTCTGGCATCAGTTCTTGGAAATGCTGAGATTCATTAAATAAATAGACATGTACCTAGAGCAATGTGTTACAAGAGACTGCAATATCACACTGCTTTCTAAGCACTGGGACAGCCTCTGGCTTCAGCTCCCCAGGCTACTGTAAAATGGCCAGACTTTTGTCCTCAGAGAGTGTCACTATAGACCCTTCCATCCTACCCTGAGGTTTCCAGGCGACCCATCACATTCCAGATACCTCAGTCTATAGCTATGATCTTGATCCACTCCCCTGAAGAGACTTAATAATTACGTGCTAAGCATCCTGGAAAGCTTTGTACATCTGATAAAAAGCAAGGCAAAAAACTTGCACTTCTCAAAGATCTAGCCCAAAACACAGCTTGGCTAGTGGGATCCAGCCCTGAGCAGCACACAAAATGTCGCTAGAGAAGGGTTATTTTTCTGTCTGAGAGCAGGAATGCACTACTGTGTGGATCACATTAACCTAAGGGATGATATTTTTAAGAGAGATTATTGTTGATTGCCAGTTCCATTCCTTTCCCCCCATGCTTGCAATTGCAGAATTTCCTTCAGGCAATGGCAGCAATTTACTTGCTTAAGTAACATTAGGAAAATATTTAACGTATATTTAAGAGTGTCACAGTGCAATTTAGCAGCTGGAAACAAGGAGCAAATGAACACCATGTGACATACCAGCTCGTAATGGGCCATCCACAAGTGCTCCGTGGAGCACAGTTTAAGAATCCGTGTCTTCTGTGTTTTAAAGAAATCCATATTAATAAAATACTCTGTCTCTCTCAACACACATACACAGGCACATCGAGCTGTGTTTCACATTGCAGACGACACAGCCAGAAGATGTGTTTGCCGCTAATGAAACGCAGCTTTGGGAAGGACTGCGGCAGCTGTTGAAAAGCACAAAGTCACGCTACACAGCAAGCTGGAGTGGGAAGTGAAGAGAAATATTGTATCAGGTTGTAACTACATGAAGAATTTAGATAAGCAGTAGGAATTTAGAAAAGCAGAATGTGATCACCCACACTGAAATTTAATTAGCCTTCCAGAGCTTCCACCCCCTTACCAAAGGTGTCATAGGACTGCCAGCAAAGGCGAGCGGTTACTATTCTTGTACTTGGCAATGTACAAACATGCAAGATGATATAATTTATATCCTGAAGACTTAACAGTTTAAAGCCCCCAATTAGAGTGTCAGGAAGGAAAGTGTAGAGAAAACTGAGGAAAGGTGGGATGGGAGTAGGGAAGAGTATGTGTGGTTAACTGATGGTTTGGCCTTAGTGAGTGTATCTGTGAAGTTTAAAGTGCAAATGCATGTCCATTTCCAGGGCTGGAGCATTCTTGAAAACAAGCTCGAAAAAAATGAGCTAAAATAGGAAGGAAAAGGATGGTCAGAGGGTGGTGGAGAGCAAGCCAGGGCAAATGTCCAAATACTTATAGTTTTAAACCTGACCCTAACCTGAAGTTTGTTTAAGGATCTCTGTGACTTCACTGAAGGCCAAGTTTCACAACTGGTACTTTTATGAGTAGTTTTAAACTTCTGTGACATTTTAAACTGATTATTTTGCAATTGGTTTCCAAGCATCTCTTTTCATGCTAGACTGTCACATTAATTCATTCTTAATTGAGCCATACGCTTCCAATTTTCTGTATCCAAACAAGTGTAAAACTTGAGTAGTGAATNAGAAAGTATCTTGGAAAAACATGTGTTCTCTGAATTTTACTATTTTTCCAAAGAAAGCTGTTTTAACTGTGATTATTTAAACTCCATTTGATCTCAGAAGATGTAAGGATGATCTCAGAAGATNTATAGTATCTTACAGTAACTTAGTATCTTACCAAAGATAAAGTTTCTGTAGGATACTTGATGTAAAGAGAAAGTATCTTACCAAATATATAGTTCTTGTAGTTTAAACTCCCTTGCAGATGTCAAAGGTGGCAGCTTTATATATATATATATATACATACATATATATATATATATATAAGTACAAGAAAGTATCTTGGAAAAACATGTGTTCTCTGAATTTTACTATTTTTCCAAAGAAAGCTGTTTTAACTGTGATTATTTAAACTCCATTTGATCTCAGAAGATGTAAGGATGATCTCAGAAGATGTAAGGATGACTAGACACCATGGTTATTTGATTTCTGCAAGATGTAGCTGCTTGCCAAAATACAGTTGGAAGAACCAATATTTAGTAAAACTCATTAGATGCTGTGGTTTTCTTTTGTCTCCCCTGAACAATATGAAATTGTCCATACTGACTGAAAATATTCATATTGCATGGCATACATAAAAATTCTAATTTATATTCTCATTCAAAATTAAGTTTTGTGGAAAATGCTTATCAATCTTACTTATAGAAAAGAGATTTTTTTTTCCTATAGCTTTATAATTGTAACAATATGCAAATAAGCTTTACTTCTCATTCTAGGGAAATAGGGCTTAAAATGTAGAGGGTGTTTTGAATTCTCAGAGTCTGAAAGGATAAGCTCATGGCTTATTTTGTGTCAGTAATGAACAGAAAAAATTGCTTCTCATACTTCCATTTGGCACTTATTTTGTATTTTCTGCAATTAAAGTGGGGCTATAGTCAAATCAACTCTAAAAATGACACATTTATCCTCTCGCAGTGACTCCTGTATCAAATTCCTTCTGATTATATATCAAGAGATGATTTCTCTAGCTGTCAGCATTGCAAATTCATCCTGGGATCTCAGACTGCAAGCTGCATTCTTTATGCTTATTACAAGATCATTCGTAACAAAGACCGAGGGCTGTGGATGTGATTGAGTCTGCGAGATGCAAAGTCCAACCCAGCTCATTCCCCCGTGGCACAGCTGGGGGCACAGCAGCACAGGGAAATGGTCTGACACGGCTGTGAGCCAACGTGCGACCCCTGCTATTTCCTGTTGTAGGTGTGTTCGAACAACTCCCTCACACTGAGTTTCTAACCCAGAATAAACTGTCCGGGTTGGGCAGCACTAAAGATATTTGAACATCCCTTTGCATGCTGAATAACCTGCAAGGACTCGGGCACAGTCCCAGCCTGCAAAATATAGGTCTTCATTGAAACATAGGCTCTAGTTTCATTTCAGCTCTCTTTTGTCTTTAAGAAGAATGAAGAGATCCCAGTGTCTGTTTTTGTTTTGCCAGTTCTTATGTCACTACATACCTGCCAAGCTTTAAATTTTTCCTTTTTAAAAAAAAAAAAAAAAAAAAAAATTTTGATCAATCTCTTGCTCAGCTTTGCCCAGACAAACAAAGCTGCAGTCATAGGTGCTGCAGGCATTGTCGTGGAGCAGTCATGGAGCAGGCGTGCTATAAAAGACCAGAGATGTTTGCAAATCCAAATAAAGGTGCCTTCCCTTTGCTAGCAAGATTTATGGTACCAGAGGCATACCTTTTTTTGTTCTTAGTTCATCTTGCAGTATCACCAGCACCACAGGGACTCTGGTATTCCTGCCTCTGGGGGCAAGATGGTTATTCCCCAAGTAATTTGTCCCACCCAGAGGTCACTCCCTATGTGACAGGTTTAGTGGTGTGAAGTGCTCCCCAGGCTGCCACTGCTGCCTGCAGCTTCTTACCTTGAATCATCAGCAAAAGGAGATTTGTTTTCAGCTGTTCTCAAACAGTAAGGTGGAATTGCTGAAGACACAGTGTGTGTTCCGCTCTCCCAAATCTGCTACAAGGGAAGGGAGCCTCTTGTGTCAAGGACTGGGGGTCACTGACATCCTTACAGTCTCCTTTGCCTACAAGGCCATTGCTTAGGGACTGCTGCCTGCAGAGCCCAGGGATGCAGGATGAAGGGCAGCTGCATGGCTTCTCCCAGCTTCCAGTCCATAGCAAAGTGAACTCAAACTGGCATCTTAAGAGACCAGAAACTGTGTGGTGTCAAGCATATTTATCACCAGCTCCCAGGTGTGGGAGTCATTTCATTTTACAGGTTATGTAGCAATTTAGTGTGCTGCCACCTCACGAGCCTGATGAGACATCTTCATGCTAATTATGCTCATTCATTAAGTGCATACTGCCATGAACATCTCCTTTTTACTAGGGCATGGGTAGCACAAACTTAGCTGGCAAGAGAAATACAAAAATGGTTATTGTTGCAGTAGTGCTGGCACAGGAGAGAGACGTTAACTTGCATACAGGCTCAATAATAAATGAAATGTTTGACAAAGAAAAATGAATTGGCAATGTTCCTCCATCTTTCTAAGAAACTGACAGTGTATCCTGCAGCCATGGAGTCCACATGCTGACAGTTACAAAGAGGTTTTGTGAACGCACTAATATAGACTATGTCAGCCTGCCATTAATTTTGGAGCTCCTTTTCTGGGAAGTTTGTAAAATCTAATCAATGTGGCATTTTTCAAAAAAATCTATGAAGATTTTGAGCCTGTAATTGTGCCTTCCCAAAATAATAACAGGGAATCTGGCAAGAGAAGGTGAAAGCTACACAATGTGCCTTTCTTCCTGGCTGCTGCTGGAATGTGTCCTGCAAGCAGGAGCTTTTCCCATTACGCAATAGTCTCATGCAAAATCTTCAGTGACATAGCACTACTTGGAGGAATTGGAAACTTCAGATCCACTTCCCCTTCTCCCTTCCCATAATAGATATGGTGTTAATATAAAGTTAATATCATGGCTTTCCCCTTGGTTTTCCCCTATATAGTTTTAACTGTTTATTTACATATTTTCCTTTTATCTCAAATCATAAGGCAGGCTCTACACATCTGAAGATGGGCTAGTTCCAGCCTCCCCATGCTTGAACTGCCTCTTGAACTTTCTCTGATTACATCATTATACATAATGATACATTATTAGTGCCATCAAGGCATGCAGAGTTGGTCACAGTGCTTACACTCTAAATCTGACAGAAGCAAAAAAGAGGGCAATAGTTTAAACAAAGGGGGAAGTGGAGATGACATTGAGGAGGAAATTGATTGCAGAAAGCTTTCTGAAATGAGCGCTTAGATGAAAGAGGGCTCTGAAGGAAAGAAAAGAGCTGGTTGGACTAGAAGTTGGGGCTGTTCCAAAATGAGGCCCCTACTCAAGAGAGAGTTTCTGTTCAGGGTAGTGTTTAAGCATGAAGTCAGACATTTGATGGGCTGGGGCACATAGACCTCAGGGAGATGTATATAAAGACACAGTGAGAAGGAAGAACCTACGGGAATGCAAGTGCAGAACAAGAGGCCTCGTAGTTTGTGTTCAGCAGGGTCAAAGTCAGCAAAGCAATAAAATGTGTGTGTGGGAGATTAGGGTTTTCATGCCAGAGGTTCAGGAGAAACTGGCTGTTGGAGTGAGAAGGCTTGCAGGGGAGAGGTGCTGTCTTTCACTAAATAAACCACTATGCTGGTGGGGAGGGGCCGGATGAATTTTTGAGCACATGGACTTTTCTCTAAGGCTTTCGTAACCTTGTTAGGAGACCTGGACAAAAGAACGACACATACACACCTTTTCCACTCTCACACATTTTGAACCCTTTACCTCCTTAAATTAATTGCTTACTGTTTGTACCACTGTTGTAAAGTATGGACTTGAACATGAGGATTTTGCACTCCAGAGGAATGTCAAAGGTCTGTTTAGAAAGAGGAGAGTGATAGCAGGAGACGTGTCTTCATCCACAAACATCACAATGGGCTTAAATGGATCTTGCAAACCCGAACCTCTCATTTCATTTTTCTCATTTCTGTGCAATTGAAATGGAGCTTTCCAGCTATCCTTATTGTGTTGTATGGCTACACAAACAGGAAAAATAAAACTGTGAAGAAAAACACAAGGCTGACTATTAGGAGGAAGAGAACAGTGTGAGTAGGAATAAAGGAACAGAGAACAGAGATCACCTGATGGGCATACAGCTAATTTAAGATGGAGACAATCTGCTCTTGATGCCTATACCAGACGCTTATAGTTTGACAGTGGAGTCTGAATGCACAACATCTGCCGTACTAATATTAACTGTTATATTTTTATCTCTCTTCAGAGTACTGTATAGTATGAGGATTATTTGAATTTTTTAAAAGATGGATGATATAGAAGTATAGTGTAGGCCATGGATGAGGCACAGGACTCTCTTGGTGGTAAAGGCCTCCATATCCTTGACATGAAATAGGTGGTGCATGTTTCAATGGGCTTGTAGAATAACTAAGGAAAATACCTCTGAGTACAGTCTTTCTTCCCCAAGAAAAAACCCTCAGCCTTAAAACTTCCAAGAATCTTTCATTTAACTCAGATATATTGCACACATGTGTGGTGTGTGTGGTTTCTATGGTATATGTGTTCTCCACTTGCTCATGATGCAGTTATTTGATTGAGCACCCTTAAACTCAATTTGACAGATTATTTATCTGTATATTCTTCTGAATAAATGCAAGTAAGGAACAGTCTCATCGCATAAAAATCAGCCACTCTAGTGGAGCTGGCTTTGGCACACAGTTGAGTAATGGCACCATCTCTGTAGTTGCTGAACTGCAGGCATGGCCCTGCCCATGCTGAAGGATCCTAATTTAGCCAAGCTGTGCAAAGCAGTGCAACTTAGGGCATGCCTTTCTGTTCAAACCACCATCATGCACACTGACAGATGGTAGGCAGCAACCTGTAACATCATGGTTTAATATCTTTGTCCTATTTATTTAAAAGTAAGGCCGTAATAAAGTTTTACTGAAAAATAGAAGTTGTGTCAGTAACAGTGGGAGGTAGAACCGAGTTCAACAAGAGAAACAGTAGGCTGGTGAATAAGCTGTTAGTGGAGGTGTGAGTTACTGTGTCTTTGCCTACACTATTTGAATCATTTGCATTCTTAAAATAAAAGAGCTATTTATTTCAGACTGGATCTTGCAGCTACCTTGGCTGTCAGAAGTCAAACATAAAAATATTCCTTCTTTCAGAGAGAGACATTCATCAACCAATAAATATTACTCACTCCATTGATTATACTGTGATTATATTTTCTCTTTAAATAGCTGTTAGAATTGGCTATAAAAGACTCATTTGTTTCTACTATAGATAGTCTCTTTCTTTAAAAGCTTTATTGTTTAGAATTAGTCATTGCAGTTTGCACAGCTGAAATGCCAAACGTGATGCCTTTCTGGATGATATTTGAGGGTTATCTCACTCAGTTTTTCTCCTCTTTATTTAATGGCCTTCTAGAGGAAGCTCCAAATCCTAAACAAAGGCTTTATGAGTTTTACGATCACCCCCTTGTAAGAGATGCAACTTAACTTTCTGCAGCCAGAAATTCTCAAATAATTCTCAGAGACAAACAAAAAGGCTTCAGCTCAAGTAAAGTGATTTTTATCAGATAAATAAGGTGTCTAGAGACCTGAGTCGCAGACATAGCTCGTCCCTGCCTTGCTTTCTTCCTGCATTTCATGCACTGTCAGCTGAGGGTAGTGAAACCCCACATAAAGTGCTTTAAAATTTGCAGTTGGCAGTAGAAACTCCCTTTAATCGAGCCTATCCCTCCAGGTTTGAGTGCTTGCTCTCTAGATAGAAACTGCCAGGCAAAGAACTCCCCATAAATATTGTGCAGCCTGTGAACATTATCAACCCACAGACAACCCGTCATGTGGTTAATTAATTAAACTGAATACTAATTAATTAAGGGGTATCCTTAGTGATTCTGTCCAGAGCCAGCTCAGCAACACTTGCATGGCCTGAGGCCTGAGCTTGCTGCTTGCCTTGACACAACACTGTGACAATATGCAAGGGAGCCATCAAAATACTGGGAACAGTCCTGAGTGTGCTGTACGGGATTTTAGCACCACCTGGGTATCCCTACAGAGCAGTGTGCTGGCTCAGTGTAGGTCTGGCAACCCAGCACAGAGCTTTGGGACTGCTTTGTTCATTGTCCACGTCTGTTCTCTCCAGACCCCTCTCTCTTGCCTTCACTACTCCTCTGACAGTACAAAGCTCTCCCACCAGCCAACTAAAGTTTTACTGATTCTTTTGAGGATGCTCTCAAAATGTTCCCCTGCAGAGCAGCAGGGAATTTTCCAGCTGCAAGCAGCCTTAGAGACCTTTGCTGTACACCAGCCTTCCCATCACTACACTTATCATCTGCAACACAGAGGCTTTTGATGGAACTGGAGCTTGTCTTACAAATGGCCAGTCTGTGTGGGAAGACGTTATTCAGGCCACGTAGGGTAGGAAACTGTCCTCAAGTCTTTTCTTTAGATCCATCTCAAAGATATTTTTTAGGCTTGTTGCTGTGTGAGAAGGCCACCCTAGCAGGTCTGTCTTTGGAAACAGACATTTCTTAAGCCTGGAAAGGAGATGTAAATGTTCAGCACTTTCACAATGTCCAAGTACATATCCACCGTATGTGTGTGAGTGAACAACAGTCTTGCGGTCACATCAAAAATACAGCATGTTACAGGTTGAGCTGTAACTCCTGAGCTCATTTTAAGCAGTTTTAATGGCTCTGAAAGTGATCTGTGACATTTTCTTAAAAGATAAACATCAACTGTTATAGATATGCTATGCCACAGCTGTAACAGAAACAAAACTGAGCTTAAACAAAAATTTTCAGGAGTACAAGTGAAATATTAAATGAGATAATCTGAGGCTCTGAAGTTATACTGATATCCACTTATCCATTATCTTCAAATTAGGAACCACCTGTTCTACATAACAGTCTTTGTATGAATGAGGAACTCTGAGTTTAATTAAGTATCATGTGTGGGTGGAAAAGGCTTTCCGACAGCAGTGAGATTATTAATGGACATCTATATTGAAGTTCTTTGCATTTCTGAAAAGCTAATTACAATGTAAATTTAGTTTTAAATTATTGCTTTGCTGTGGGATGGAAGTTGTCATTTATTATTAGGCAGATTTTTTTCAGGTCTCAGGAAAATATTAGTTTGTTTGTTTAAGCACCCTATAGTCTCTTATCTTTTCCTAATGTGCACTATTTGCTCACGGTTCAATGTGCTGTAAAACATACCTCCATCTATGATTTCATTATTTTTATACGTTTTGGGGGGTTTTTTTGGTTTTGGGGTTTTTTGTGGGTTTTTTTGTTTGTTTGTTTGGGTTTTGTTGTTGTTGTTGTTGTTTGGTTTTTTTGGTTTTTGTTTGGGGTTTTTTTGCCCTGCAGCACTCTGAGGCTTTAAGAAAATGAAAACCAAGCTTCTTTTAAAAAGGCCTGCAGCTGAAATCTGGAAAAGGTGAACTTGTCTTAAGAAAATAGCCCGCATTGACTTCCTGGTACTTTAACATTTTGACTCCTAGTTTATTACATGTAGGTGGTGATGTTTGCAACATAAACCCAAATATGAGGGATGTCAGACCATGTTCTGCAGTTGTGAACCCAGGATAATTAATATATAGTTTGTCAGTGCCCACAAGGAAAACAAGTCTCAGCTGTTGGAGAGGCTGAAGCCCTTCGCTTGGACATAGCTCAAACTACAGGAAAGGCAGTTTGGGCCCATGCTGTGAGCCAACATAATGCATGATTTGTGCTTTCCCTATTTTCTCACCTCAGAAGTTTGAATTTGGCCCTGGCACAGGCTGAGGTGTGAGCCTGAGAGGTGCAGGCAGTGTAGGTTAGTCAGTGAAGGGTCTCACAGACAGAAGGGGGTCTAATGCATCAGGCATTTTGTGCCCACACAGTGTTTGCAAGCAGTGGGAAGAGAAAGGCAATGAACTAACACACCCAGGGACATGTTACTTGACCTGTTCCTGCAGTGACAGAAAGCAGTTGGCTGAACATCCACTTCAGTTTGGGACTTTCTGTGCTGGGTGTTATTAGATGAAAGAGTGCTCTCTGGGGTGGGCTGTGGCCTGCCTGCCACTGGGCACAGGGTCACTTGGAGGCTATGAGGAAATAGAAACCTCTGATTCCACACAGACTACATTAAAGATCTATCTGCTTTGCCACTGATGCATAACCTAAAGTTTACAGATGGGAACAACAGGAAAAGATACAATATCTGGTCACATCTGAAGGACTTGCAGAGCATGGTAACTCAATTGTATGCAGTAAGCGCTTTGCTGGCATCACCACTGATAGAATTCAATTAAAAGCTATTAGCATAACAAGCCATACAAGGGCTGCCAGAGTGCAAGGAAGCTATAAAGCATCTGACTGGGACTAGGAGAGGACTGATTTGACAATTTTTATATTTTCTCTTCCTGCCTCATTTAATAGTGAATGGTGACAAAGCGCTGATCTGCCCAGTGGCATTTTTTTCTTTACTTTTTTCTTAAATAGGAACTACCTCATAGAGATTTCTGAAGCCTACACCATAATCTGTCTGCCTTAAGGCTGTCTTGAAAGCAAATAAGCACTATATAGCTCTTGTTATGAAAGCTGCGTAGTTCATGTATTGCTGGGGGAGGGTACCCACAGCAGGAATTTTTTTGATTGTTTGGGAAGATCTGGTTAGGTATTTGTTGAAGTCTCCTTGGCCTTATAGTGTGTGGCTGTTGAGAGTTTCTTTTCAGAGCATTGAAAATAAAATAGAGCTGTGAATTAGAGTAAATTCTTACTTTCTCTAGTGGTCTCTGAAGCAAAATTCTCATGGATATTGAGGAAAGCAGCCCTTCTGTGAGTCCAACAACGCATTAAATACTGGAACAGTGTGTCTACAAAGGATCTGCCATGCCCTGAGCATTGCCCTTCATTTGCCTTACTCACCCACCCAGTCTGCTTCTGCATGTGTGGGGGCTTTCCTCTAAAGCTGCATGCCACAGTGCAGAGCCTCTTTCCCCTGCCCGTGGGTCCACACAGATGGGGCTGGCCTTGAGAGTGAGCAGCTGCCACGGCCTACAGGGGAAAAAGGAATCTGCCCTAACCCTGGATCTGCCCATATCCGTTTCTGAGGCTGGAGTTTTTTAAGATAACTGGAAAGAAGTCATCAATATCTAAATATTTTTAAATTCTTAGAAAAACAATAAATTACAGTTAAAGGGTTAAGAGCTTAAACAGAAGTGCTTCAAAAATAACCTAACTTGGAGTACTGCATCCAGTTCTGGGGCCTCTGACAAGAGGACAGGGATCTGTTGGAGCAGGTCCAGAGGAGGGCCACAGGGATGATGAGAGAGCAGGAGCACCATTTCTATCAAGACATGCTGAGAGAGTTGGGGCTGTTTAGCTTGGAGAAGGTTCTGGGGACACCTTGTAGCACCTTCTAGAGCCTGGAGGGTGTCAGAGAAGGACTTTTGCCGGGGCATGTAGTGATAGGACAAGGGTTTTAAACTGAAAGAGATTTAGATTAGCTATAAGGAAAAAATTCTTCCCTGTATGGATAGTGAGGTACTGGCACAGGTTCCCCAGAGAAGCTGTGGATGCCCCATCCCTAGAGCTGTTCAAGGCCAGCTTGGTTGGGGCTCTGAACATCCTGGTCTAGTGAAAGGTGTCCGTGCCCATGGCACGGGGGTGGAACTGGATGATCTTTAAGATCCCTTCCAACCCAAACCGTTGGGGGATTCTATGATGACATTGTATGGCCATTTCAATATAGGAGTGATGCTTTGCCCCAGATCTGTTCTCAAGGTGACCCTTTGCCTCCTGGGGACAGTAATACTTAGCAATGCCACAAAGATATTGTGTCACTGCTGAACTTCCTTATGAGTTCCTGAGATGAAAGCTTGTATAATAATAAAAATAAGATTAATCTTTATTTTATTCCATAGTCCAGCTAAGGGCATATTTTGTGAAATGGGAGAAAATAGTATAAGAATTTCATTTTAACTAGTTTTCCTTAAAATATCTTTTGTCTGTTTTATATGTGTACAGTTAGGTTTCCTTCCTTGTTTCATAGCTATGTAGTCATTCCTTCTTGTGTTATTAAAACTGAGAAAAAATGCCTTTAGGTGAAAAGAAACTTACTAGTGTGTTAGGTCTTGCTACCAGGAATAGATCCTGATTTATATGTTACTATTTGGGAATGTTATTAACTCAAATTACATTCGTAGAATGAGAAGATACATGTAAATTACAGAAGAATAACTGTGATTTAACAAAACAAAGCCATTTTGTTTTACCTACACCCTCCTTAAAGAAGAAATAGCAATGATGTTATTAAAATTTCCCAAACCCATAGATTAGTATAAACTATTACCTGATGGCAACATTTTGGAGAGAATGATTAAAGAATTATTTGGTGTTATTCTACAATGAGTTCATCTAGCTTCATGCTCATGCAGCTCATTTCAATACAGTGCCATAGTTTATTTAAGAATAACTTTACAAACTTATTTTGCAGTCTTAAGTTTAATACCTTCCCACAGATAAAACAAAACAAAACAAAACAAATCAGTCATTCTCCATTTTGCCTGTGTTAAATATTTCAGGGTAGGTATGTGGAGTGGATAGCAAGAAGCTTTGAATCACATTTTCCAGTGCTTTCACATTTAAAGTTTTTATTTGATTATCTTGTTGTGGGGTGGAGTCCAATGTGTTTCCAATTTTGCAGTGAATTGTTACAATCTCAAATGTCTTTTGTAAGCTTCTTGGCATTGATAAGTGTGATTGTGGTTTTGAACCCAGCTCATAAGGACAGTTACAACACAATTGTTCCTCCCTCTCTGCACATCACCCCCAGGCTCTGTCTGGGAATTTGCCAAGTTAGCCAAAAGATGAGCATGGAAAGAATGCTTTGTTTTAAATAAATGTACAAAGGAACACACAAATGCAGTGTTTATTCCTGTAGGCTAATATTTTCAGACTTAGTTATATATTTGCTTTCACATATTTTTGTCTCCAAATCTAATACAATTTCCCAAAGAAGTTACAGCATTCTCAGCAACTCTGTAGCCATGGCAAAAAAATCAGGATGCTGATTTAGACAGTTAAATTTGCACCTGCAAAATTATTGGAACACTGTAACTGTAGAAAATGATGAGTTTAGAAAATGTCTTCATGATTAGGGCCACATGAATAATTGATTTTTTTTAAATGATGGCATCCAATTTTTGTAATTGGTTTAGATCAGACTTATTGTCCTGCTTAACAAAATTATTTCTTTTCCCTTCCCCAAAATTTTGATTGGTTCAATTAAAAAAAAAAAATCTGTAAAAAGAGGAAACAAAGACTGAGATTCAGAAAACTGCTTGAGGACGCAATGATGATGTTATTCTCTGCTTATTCAGTAGCTCAGTGCCCAAGAACCCTTCCCTGAATGTCAAGAGACTGGTTCAAATCCTTCTCAGAACTGCTAAATTTTAAGCAGGAACCTCTTTTAGGTGGGTTTTCTAACTAGGCTATAAATACTTGGAACATGAACTCAGTGACTTCTCATGGGATTGCAGCTGTACTTTGTACTCAGGACTGCTGAAGTATTTCATGTGGAGGATGATTCCACAGGCTCTTGGTTAGAGCTCATGCCTGAGGCTTGCCCCAGAGAGTATTTTTTCTGCTGAATAAAATAAAAATATCACTGGAAAAAGGACTATGCCAAAAAATTATCTTCTCCAATGACAGTTCCTTCCTTGGGATGAGAAACTTGTGGTGTCTTTTCTAGCAAAGAACGGAATACATTCTGCATTCTGCATCATTTGCATCCCTTTGTCAAAGGAAGACCAAAACTGCATCTTTTCCTCATTTTGATTTTCCCCTCTCTTCCTCTTCTCTCATCAGGTACTTTTAGTGGCACTCTTCATGCTGACTTTGTGAAGGTGAAGTTACACTTTCAGCTACGTTACAATTCATTAGCAGAGTTGTAAAGACCCTCTGTTCTGATCCTGTGCTGCTCCTTTTCTAACTTGACTAACAGATCACCCTTCTTGCCAAAACACACCCTGCAGCCAATTGTCACAACAGTGCATATCTGGTAGCTATCTTAATGCAATGGGTATAGCAATATTCTGGCATGAACACTAGCTGTTTAGATTTTCACATGTACTCTTTTAGGGAATGTGTTAAGTCTCCTACCCACACCTTGAAACAGTTAAGAAATGGCATAAGGCCAGGTAAGAAGTGTAACTGAAATATCACATGAAGGGAAAGAATTTGGAGCATGGGGCTATCACTGTGTAACAAGTCCACTGTATGAAGGTGAAAAACAGTCAGAAGTAATATAAGAGGAAAAACCATCAATTTCAAAGAGTAAACAATGTAAAATATCCAGATTCAATTTTACATTTAGAGTAAGGCAACAGCACACAGCTATTCCTCCTCCAGTTCTTGTAGTCGACACTTCAGTCTGGCACAGTCATCTAAAACTAGGAAACGTGACAGAGCTGGGAACTCCGTGGCTGTGAGGAGCAAGCTGCCATGCAAGGAGGATGCTGCACAGTGCCCTCATCTGACAAATCACATGAGACAGGCTGAAGCCTTCAAAGTTTGATGCTTGCTCTAACAGGGATTTTTAAAAGTAAAAAAGCACTGGTTACGTCAGATGTACGTTTAAAGTGGCAAAGAAGCAACCGAGAGAATCCCTAGATGAATTTGCACGTTGTTGACAAGCTTAATGTGACTGCACATCTACTTCAAATGCAGGAAATCCATTACTTCTTCAGGAACAAAAGTCTTTGATGTGGCCCTGATCTGAGAATCCGTTAAGCCCATCTTTAAATATGTGCATAACAATCTAAAACAAAGAGGCTTTTCAAATGAATCTGGGTCATCTGTGGAGATACATCTAACAGAAATTATTAAACACAGCCTAGAAAGCAGTGTTTGCAAAAATAGAAAGCCAGGCTGGGCTCCCAGGGGCCTCAGGCTTCAAAATGGCTGAGTTGCTTAGTGCTGGATGAGCCTGCTCACGGGCACACATCTTTACATTTAAACCTGCTCAGTAATTCTGCATTGGTCTATTGGGAGGGGACAGAAAGAGAGGAAAGTGGGCTTTTTTTCTTGAAATGTTAGTTTTACCAAAGGTTTAATCTCTGTGAACACTAAGGCAGAGGAAAACAAGGCAGGGCTCACTGTGAGAAATGCACCAGCATAGGAGGGACAAATCCAAGGCTCCAGGGCTGAAATTGGACAATGTGAGCAGCTCACCTTCTGCCCTGGAGCCAGCCCTAAGTTTTTGCTTCTCTAGACACAGTTGAACAGCAGGCAACAGGACATAAGGACCACTCCAGCTGCTCACTGGCTGCCCCCAGCTCTCTGCCACTAGGTTTTTCCATGTGGCTCCAGCTGCATTCTAATGCATGCACATGTACAACCACGATAGACAGGCTGGGGAGGGCACCTCTCAACCTTTACTCACCAGGACAGAGGGTGGCAATGCTGTAATTGGCCACAGGGTCGGTTACAGCCCTGAAAGAAAGGCAGAGCATAGTTATGTCAGGTAAAATAAGCGTGGCTGGAGACAGCCTTTCTGCAGGGCTGGGTGTTCTGTGCAAGGTCCCTTTCCTTGTGAGGGAGCTAAAGCCAGGCATTCTGGGCTCACCCCACAAGCTATTCGTTTCACTTTGGTATTTTCTCCTTGAATAAGCAGGACAAAAGAGATGTGATATGCTGAATCATTTAGGGAAAAAATCACCCTGTCAAGTGGATTATCATCAGCTAAGCAAGGCCCTGGAGGCCAAAACCTCAGTCTCTAAATTATACATGCTGAATGCCTATGCTTTTACTGTATTGTTGAGGTAAAGCCTGCCCAGTGGTTTCAGGGACATTAAACACGAAAGAAAAGTTGTATCACAGCTGATACTTGCCCAGTGATTCCACCTTAATCCTGGGACTAGCAGGTGTCCTAGACATGCCAAGTCCCTAGCAGGGAGCAAGGGATTTGTAATTGTTGGCAGAGATGCCAGTGGGGTCAGTCAGTTGCTAAAACATTAAAGCATATAAAAGCAGGGAAGTGTGATCCTCCTAGAAGAATGTGCACTCTGCACATGAGAGGAAACAGATGCATTCTCAGGAGGTGGGTGTCACTCTTGCTTGTGCTACTCACTTCTCTGACATTTCCTCTGTTTAGTGTCTACCTTTTTCTCATGATTTCACTTTCAAAGCTACCTGTGCACATTAGCAGATGGCTGACTTTCTGTCTATATTTTCTTTCCAGGAGGCACTCAGAGTCAAAGTTTAAGTGAAAACACCCCTGAATTTGGCTTAACACCTGACATTGTCTGGATTACTTCAGGTTTGAATGTGACACTTGCAAAATTGCACAAATAATTTTCTTATTGGAAATTGTTCCCTGCAATTGCATTTCAATCACAGGGATTATATCCCAAGCCAGCTATTCTCCAGTGAATGATATTATTCTAACCCAAAACTTCAGATATTAAATTGACAGTTTCTTACCCAGGTGTTAGAGGAGTGGGAATGTGAGATTCTGGTGTGTATATGCAGAAAAGAGCTGCAGCTTTCCCCTTCTCACTAGGTGCAGCTGTTCTTCTAGAATCTTCTGAGCTGACTGCACTAATCTTCCTGGGCTTTTTCTGCAATGAGTCCCTTCTGCTTCTCCCACTGAAATGCTGGTTTTTGACTGTTTCTGTGGCAATCAGTGTCTACAATGGTAACCCCCATTCACTGTGCATTCACAGCCTCTGAACAGAGCATTTTGTTACATGCCTTTCAGAGAAAATTCATCTCACCTGAGGAAACTCGGAAACTACCCTGTGAAGCACAGGGAATGGAATAGAGCCTTGATCCTGCAATTCCTTCATTGCAACGAGGTCACATGGTGCTTTGCATAGATGTGCTAGGAAGAACAAAGCCCCATCAGCCTTGATCACCACTTTCCTGGACTACAGGTAGCAGCATAGTGGGGAAAGCTACACCCAAGCATTTCCACACATCCTATTTTTGTCTGTGAGCATGGGCAACTGGCACAGCTATTTCATGCATCTTATACCCAGGACAGTCAAAAGGGATGATGGTTCTTGCTCCTCAGGACAAGCCTTTAAGCACATAGGCTTATGTGTGATACTGAGCCTGTACTCTAATAGAGGGAGGCCAGTGTAGGGCTGAGTGTGCATGCACAAGATTTTGACATGCAGGAGCTTCACACCTCTAGTAACTGTCAGGACTTTTACAGCAGCTCTGCTCTGCTCCAGGACTCTGATAATAAGCTGCCCCCTTACTCTGAGCAGTAGTATGATTGAGTCCCCATTTAAAAACGGTATTGATTTTGGTAGGAGCTTTGATAGAGTATGGCCATTGAAGGAGTGCCAGATTTGGCTGTTAATCTTCAGGATTGCTTCTTTCTGCTTGGTTGAGCATATGCCTCATGTTTGCTGTCCCCAGTGTGAAGGATTTAGGAACTGTCAATATCTATGTTGACATATGAAGCACTAAACACAGTAGGAGCAAGAGGCACATTTGGGTCACTCCTGCAGAGGCCTGGCATTTTTACTGGGGTAATTTAACAAGTCCCCACCTTCTGTCCCCCTGTAAGGACCTATTGTCCAGGAACACAAGCTGGGAAAGTTTTGGTTGCCCATTCCTCTGTTGCTGGTGCTGCTGCTCCACACTCAGACCAAAGCTGAGATGCAGGTTGGCTGCAGATAGTGGCATCACTTCATCTCCTGCCTTTGCCCTGTGGGATGGTCTCTGGCACTCCAGCTGTCCTCAGCCTGACGTTGTTCTTAGAGGTGTTCTGCAGACTGTGCCTGCTTGAGCCCAGATCTGGTTGTGAGCAGCAGGGTGGGGTCTGAGTTTCAGAGGCATCGAGGACCCATTGATGCCATCACTTTTGGAGTGGTCCCTGCTCAAGAAAGGTAACCTCTGTGTATTGAGGGGTCTTTGGAAATTGCTTCATGTTTCTGTCTCTGTAAATTTAGCATGGTTGCCCTATTTTACTAAGACTGAATGGCTTCTGCTAGATATCTGTAAAGACTGTAAGTGTTGTGTCTGAACTAACAGATACATCAAGCATATATGGGAAATGAGACTTTTAGAGGGAGTGATTCCTTTTTATTTATATTTTTAAGTCATGCCTGGCATTTTTGCCACAACCTTAGCTGACAAAGCATTTTCTATCATATTGCCTCAAGACAGCACAGAAGATGAATGTTTGGAAGATGCTAAGCTTTGAAATAATGTAAAGATAAAATCAGAAGAGTAATTCAACATGTCCCCGAAGCTCTTAATCACAAGTGGTGACATTCTAATCTTTGGAGAAATGCACAACAAACACCGTCTGCCTTTCAAAATGGTGTGTGTCACAGTGAAGAGAGTGCAGGACCAAGGCTGAATTTGGAAAAGGATCACTATGCTTGCATGGTGTTCTCCAAAAAGCAGAAAATCTATCAGTGCACCAAATAAAATTCTGCTTTTGGCTAAGCAGTGGATGTCAGCTGGGTGTGGGATGCATTCCTAACTCTTCTTCCGAAGTTTCAGTATGACCTTGGGGCATATGGATATTATTCCCACATCTGTAGAGATGGGCACATGAGTAATCTTTTTTACTACTTCCTTTGCGGGCTCTGCCAGAGCCTGGAAGCATGGCCCACAGACAGGAGCAGAGAGACATGCTGCATTTGTATAAATGCTAATTGTGCTGGCCTCAGGTTTAGGTGCCCTACTCTCATTTGTATGCAAACACACAGGAAGACAAGAAGTGCAAATGAGTTCATCTGGCGAGGTGGGGACGGGGCCACAGCGGGGTCGCAGCCGTGGCGCAGGGCTGAGACCCCCGGGCAGCACGGAGGCACTAAGGCAGCGCTTTCTGAGGCAGCCTGCTTCTCTTCCCTTTAAACAGCAGCGTGCCATGGAGGGGAAACGGATTTGCAGCAGTTACCATCAAAGTCAAGGGGCCTCAAAAGCCAAAGCTGCTGATTTTTGTAACAGCAGAGCAGTTTCTGATGTCCTTGCTGCAGCTGAAGCGAACTTGGCTGGGGCAAAGCCTGTGGGAAGATTGGTCCCAGAGCCTGTGCTGGTTCCAGCTGAGGCAGGAGAGCTAAGCAAGGCCAGGAGAGCTGAGGTGGAAGGTTCCTTGCCCATGGGAATGGTGTCCCGTGTAGATGCAGTCCTTCTGGGAACTGCTAGTTCTGCACAGGGTTAGTGGAAAGGGGGTGGCAGGTTATACGTCATTTCTGACAAACTGAACTTTATTTACACTACAGAGAAAAGGAAGTGACTTTCGATGCCTTTTGCTCTAGGCCCAAAGCTGAAGAAGGGTGAGAAGGCTTGGCACAGGTTGATTCCAAGCAGAGGAGGAGGCAGATGCAAATGCACTGCTTCTGGTGGTGTTCTGCTATGCTGTTCCACAGCAAAGCCCTTAGCTGTCATCTAGGCATGCATAAATAGGTTGGCTTATTTATACATCACCACCGACTATAGTAATTCATGATTTTATCTGACTTGCTTGAAATGATGGTTTTTTGAAACAAATGCAGAAGTTAAACAAACAAACAATCAAGAAAAACCAAACAAAAAAGCACGTCAGAAAGCCCACAGCCAAGCAAAAGAATGCTACAACTCTAAAACTGAGCAAGATGATCCCAACTGGAAAATGTCCTAAAATTCAAACTCAAAAAAAAAAAAAAAAAAAAAAAAAAAAATTATATATATTCTTTTGGATTCTGAGTCTTTATAGTGAAAACATGTGACTTAAGAAGTGTCTGGCCCATATAAATGCAGGTCTTGCTTGCTTGTTTTTTTAACCAAATCTGAAATGTTTATATGTAAATTGCCTCCATCTGCTGGGCTCTAAGCATGGTATTAAGTATCCCAAGATTCAATTTTGCCCATTCACAGTTTTATTTTAAGTTGAGCTTATCAGCCAACAGGGGAGAAATTTGCATTAGCTGTGAGGTTAGGACCATAAAACTAAGTCAAGGAAAAAAAAGTAACCTGACAATATCTCAAGTATGCCCATTGGATCAGGAATACTACACACCATCAAATGCAAAAGAATACTTCCTTTTCAAAGCTATCCCTGTGGTTTCATAAGCTCTTGCCTCTGCCAGAAATGCAAGGAGTAATAGAAGAAGACATGGTTCTAAATGCTGTAATTGATCCAAAGGGAGCACAGATGGGGCAGATGATTACAGGATTGAACTCCTTGCTATGGAAAAAGACATATCTGAATAGAAATTTCCCTTCAAGACTTAACAATGAGACTACAGCTCTTGAGACTGTATAGTGCTGACCTGTACTACTTTTCTGGCACAATTTTCTGTAGTATCTTCAATAAAAATACCAAATTGGTAGTAGCACCTTTCTTTTGGAAATGCTCTAAAAGATTTGTGTATGTCCGGACAACTTTGTGGTTGAGCCCTTCTTCCCAAAGATCTCTTGAGAACACAGCATCCTAGGAGGAAAAATGCTAAGAAGTCTGTTAAAGCTTCCAGCCATTATTCTGGAAATTCTTTATAAAAAGAGAGTAACCTGATTTAAAATTTTTAAGTAAATGTTTTTAAATTATTCAAGATATCCTATTTCAAAGCCATCTGAGTCAATTCAAAATTTCAACAAAAGAATTGAAAGGACCATAAATTATCTGACTGGCATTATAGATTATCTCAAAAATCTTAATGACTAAAAAAAAAATTGTTCCCTGTTAAATTGTCAAATAAATTCAAAAAATGTAGATCATCTCCATGCATGTTTCACTTGTGGTAGAAGACATTAAAAACCTGAAAAAAAATCACAGAAAAGTTATTGTTCACATTTTGCAGCATCCAAAATATAAAATGTTGCTTTTTGTTCTTTTTATGTTTGCTTCTAAATCCCTAATCATTATATTCTGATGGTTTGTGTGCTTAATCACTGCTCATTAGCACCATTTTCCTACACATTTTCCTGCTAAAAATATTTGTTTGCAGTTGCCCTTGTACTCTGAACTGTGCCATTTCCCCTGCACAGCATCCTATGGAGGGAGGCAGAACATTAATACCCTGTTCAGGTAATTCAGAGAGCAGTGACACACTGGCATAATTAAATAATGTCACCAGACTCTGAAGTGAACTCCCCATGGTGAGGAACCGCATGAGAAACCTCCTAATACAACACCTATGGCTTTCTTACACAAAGCTGACTTTACTGTAATGTATTCCATTAGGAGAGCTGAAGTTTAATGGAGAAATCATTATTTTATTGGCATTTCATGGGTAACGTGGTATGACGCTTCTGCCCACTGCATCCTGTCATGCTTTCATCCAGCTCAAATAAAGAGCTGTCTCTTGTGTCTTTGCCACAGAGGTGCCAGATCACCATGCCTCTTCAGTGTAATGACTTTGGATGGTCTCTGACAACAACGCTGCTTTTGTACTGCTGAAGTCCTTCTGAGCTCTCCTCTAAAGCCTCTGCAGTTTTCAACAGCCTCTTTGAAGTGTGGGCACCCAAAGCATGACACACTGCTCATTTAATGGTGCCTTCAAGTACTAAATTGTCTAATACTAAAACTAAACCTGTCTCTGATAGGTCTGTCCCACAGCTGCAACCCCAAGCATTTCTCCCATCACACCATTCTCACCACAGCCATCAGGCAACATGAGACCCCAGTCCTGAGGAAAATGGCTGGGAGAGAGGCTCTTCAGTGGTGCTGCTGCTCCAACATCAGGTAATGGGCAATTACCATTACCATACCATTACCATTACCATTACCAAATTACCCTATGCTTTTTAGGGTATGTGACAGCACGGCAAGGCTGCAGCTCTAATATCCATTGCCTCTGTTACATGCTCAAGATGGCTTTTCTCACGGCAAAGCTGGACAGATTTGTGATGCTGCTGTCTCAGATAATCAATGGAAAAGCAGAGAAAGCTGGGACAAAGGACCATTGCACCGGGGTGCCACACGTGTCTTGGCTTAGCAGCTTCCTCAGGCTCTCATTCCTTGACAAGTTTTTTTGCTCCTTTCCAGGTGTCTTGCCCTTCCTATTCCTGCTGTATTACACATGAACTTTTGGATTCCTACCTCTTATCTCCCTTGCAGTCAGGTTTGCTTTTTTTACCCATTCCTCATGCTGACTCCTTGCCTCTCCTGTCTCCTGTACTGTTTTATTTATCTATTTAATGCTGTTCTCATGATTATGGTATTTGAGCACCAAGCAACTCGAATAAACTGTCTGTTTCATTGGCTCACAGTGTTCCCATTTATGTCGGTTGCCTGGTAACAGCTGTTGTAACTGAAATTGCAAAATTTTTAGTGAAAAAGGAATCCAGTGCTCCCAAACAGCCTGAACTTGAATAAAACTGCAAACAACAGAGCTGGAATTTTCCACGCTTTGGGGCTCTCCAGAGCTGATCTCTCGCTGTCAGCTTGAAAAAGTTCAAACAAAACCAAGTTCAGCCTCCTTAAAGTCCTGTGGGGGAGAATGCAGAAAGCCTCAGTCGTGTCTCTGCGCCTTAACTCCTGTCCTTGCTGCGCTCACAGGAATGCAAATCACTACCTGAGCCCTGCAGCTGGCTGGAGGCTGCCGGAGAACCTCGTTCTTGGCTGGAGGGTGTTCCTGACTCTCGAAATGGCACCACAGGGTCTGCCTCTGTTTGTCTCTGCCAGTGGTTTCCACCCTGCAGGATTGAGTTTTGAAGCTAAAAGATGTTTCTAATTACAAGCCTTGCCGAGGCAGGCTGGGAGGCTGCGCGGATTCGGCTGAGCGGAGGAGACAGCAGAGGGTGTCGGCAGCCGGGCACGCTCCCCGCCTTCCACCTGGGATGGAACCTCTGTGCCTGCGGAGCTGGACCGCGCAGGCAGCACTGCCTCAGATCTGGCCCCCCTGTGCCCCAGAGCCCGTCTCATACTTTGCGCCTTCATGGACTGGGAGAACAAACTGAGGGGCAGAGTGGTAAGCAGGTGATTTTGCTGCTGAGGAAGCAGCTTTGACTCAAAGCGGGGCTGCAGAGATGCTGAGTAGCAGCGGCACATTGCAAAGGCTGTGGCAGCTCTTGCCACGTGATACCTAGTTCTGGGATGCCTTCCCTTGGAACTACTACAAAACAGCATCAAAACATCACCCCAAATTACTCTTAGGTTCTACAGCACCTTGTAAAAACCCAATCCTTCCGCTGAGCAGGGAGCACCCAGACTTTGCAGGAACAGACTTTCATGTGACCATAAAATTAACTTCAGGGCCAAAATTGTAACTGCTGCAGGAAACTGTGGAAACAGATGAAAAACTAACTGCTAACATTATAATGAAAAATCCATCCTATAAAAACATGAAGAAGGAACAAAAGACTTCACAGGCCAGTTACAGTAAAAAATAAGGATTTCCACACTTCGTTGCATTAGTTGAAAAGAACTTAAAAAACACCAATAACATTATTTCATAGTATTATTAATGCTTATTCAGCATTCAAAGTTATTTAATGATGAATCCAAACACAAACAAAATTAGTATGACCAGATCATAATCTGTTTTTAAAAATACGAATGAGTTGTTGAAACAGCAAGGAAAAGAAATCAGCATGTGTTTGTTTGTTTATTTGTTTGCTTTTTTCCTTATGGAATTAGTGGGTGTATTTCATTCCCAAAGCCTAGCAGAGGGTAAAAAGAGCATTTTGCCATCCATTTAATATGAGTTCTGGAGGGGCGAGAAGCTGTTCTTAATGCCAACGCACAAACTTCCCCTCTGTGTTTGTCAATATGTGCACAGAGGATAGTGTGTGTGTAGGGTTTAACTGCAGAGTTTTTCAGAGTAATCTTCTCATACCAGGAGAAATCACTGAGATTTCCAGCCTCAAGTATACCCAAATTTCAAGCCTCAGATAAACCCAACCACCACTTTGGGGAAGTGGCAGATATGCATTTGTGCTTCCCAAAGCTTTGAGGTTCCTGCAAATCAGTCCTCTTCCATGTGAGATTAAAGAAGAAAAACCAAGGAGCATGATGTTAATGGATAACACTAAACAATATTTGCTTAAATTGCCACTTTCTTAATTAGTGCTTAAACATAATGAATCGAAATCATGTATAAGATTTTATTTCTGATCCTTATTGATCTCTGCAATATGTCTGAACATGTTGGGGAAATAGAATTATAGCTGAAAAATATTATTTATCATTAAATGGTGTGTCTTACTTTAAATGTCAATGTTATGGCCTCCAGCATTAGCTTTGCAGTGAATAGTAGCACAGGAGTTGTTTTTCTATTTTGTAGACAGATCCAGCACTTGGTGAATACTTGACATTGTCTATACAAGTACAATCTTAGTTTATTTTCTGAAAAAAACCTTTGGCTTTGCATGTAGCTAACAAGAACACCACTTGCACTTCACCCCCAAACTTCAGATTCCTCTTTTTCATCCTATTAAATGATAACAAAGGTAAAATCTTGTTTGCCCCAAATGTAACATTTAATAAAATGGACAGTGGGTTTGCTTTGTGGAGGGCTGTTGCTCTGGTTTCTTTTCCTTTTTTGTACCTCCCTTCCCAGGTGTCTGGGATGGTTCATTGCCTCCTCTGCTATGTACAGCACCCCAGCTGGCTGCCTCAAGCCTTGCAGAAGCTGACTTAGAGCAGCTTTGTCCCCAGCACACACGGGGCGAGTCAGCAGTGTGGGAACATCTGCAAAGAAGTTTTGGAAGAGTCCATGACAAATATGGTTTCCATTTGAAGCCAGTGAATTCAATAGGAAATTATTTTCTTCCCTAGCACAGGAAGGATCAGTTTGTTACTGGGAGACAGGAGAAAGCTGTCAGCAGAAATATTTGTGTCTCGCATCTATTTATTTATTTATCTTTTGTCCATCTCCATGCTTACCTGCTTTTCTGAAGCCACCCACACTGGCTAATGAGGAAATACACAGTACTGCTGTGCAGCCATCTGTGAAGGATTCGTTTCTTGTGTCCAGCCCAAAATAATATTCTTCTTGGCATTGCCAGGAGTCTGGGTTGCAGGTTTAAATCAAGCCCTGTGCACTGCACTCCTGTTAAGCACAGTGTAGCCCCTGGTGATGGTACACTACATGGTGTCCCACCACTCCTCATATCTTCCATGAAGCATGGGAATGGCTGTTCAGGGATGAGGCTGATTTGAATGGCCTCTTCAGCCTAGTCTGTACTAGCTGCCACCTCCTCCTGAAAGGCTTGGGGCAGCAGAGGTGGGGTTGGGGTGGATATAACCAAGGAGAGTGGACTCTTGAGGAGAGGAGAGTTTGTCTTGCCTGCTGTACAGTCAGGGCTGGGCTCCCAGTGGGCACCAGTGGCAGGAGAAGGTGCAGCAGTAGGTGGGAGGCAGAGGGAAACTAGGAGCACAGCTCCAGGGACACTGAGAGGAGCTGGAAAATCTCCCCGTTTGCCACACAGACAAGTTTAGGCGACCTGAGTTTCTTGCTATAAGTTGGTAGAAAGCTGAGGAATCCCTTAGGAGGAAGAGTGTTATAAAATGATGGAGGGCTTTACACAAAGGCTGGCAAGCTGTAACCAGAAGGCATACATTAATGAGAGAGAAGTTGAATTCTCATCTATTTTCACCTGTGAATCCCAACTGAAGTCATTGTGGGAAGGCCTAAATGGCAGGAATATCTGAAAACCACTTGCAGTTTAATTATTGTCAAAAGAAGAAGAAGAGTCTGAGTGGCTGAGGAGTTATGCAGCCTGAATATATATCACCACAGCAAAATCCCATTAGATGCAGAGGAAACTACCAGACAGTGATAGCCAGACTACAGAATAAAGTCCTATTCAAAGACTGATGTAATGTATTTTTCCACTGCAGGGCAGGAGTGAAACTGCGAGTTATTCTGTAAAGAGAGAAAGAAACTTTGGCCCTCAGGGCTGCAGTAGGAAAGATAGTTTAAAAAAAGATCATTAAAGAAAAATCCCTCCTGAAGACTTTGATGTCTATTGATGCAAGGTGCTATTTGTTCTCCTACTGAAGACAGATCTGAAAGACTCTGCAATTACTAATAAATCACTTGCAATATTGAGCAATTACTGACAAAGCAATCATAAAACAGTGCAATAACTAAATAATTATATGCTTGTTAGGAGAATATGTTATTTGGCTTCTTTGAAAGAAAGGGGAAGGAGGTGAGAATACAAAAGACAGGATATTGGATACCACACAAATAGCAACAAAATACACTTTGCAGCCAGAATGCTGAGTAGTTGTAAATCCTAACCCTAGTGAAAATAAGAGCAAGTTTAACTATTGACAGGAATTTTTTTTTTATAAGAAGATTAGTCTGTCATCCAAAATACTGAGTATGATGGCTGGAAAAGCTTTCTTCTGTCTACTGACCATATTCTATCCAAACCCAGTCCTGAGAGTACCAACTGTCTCAGTAGTATTTGCTTTATTACTCGTCTTACTGTTAATAGGCTGCTACCTCCACTGGGGCCCCAGGAGCTCCGAGGAGAGCAGTGCACTGCAGTCACAAAGGCAGGTCCATGCTGGTTACCAAGGCCCAGCTGGAGCCACAGGAAGCAGATTCACACTCTCCAGAGGCAGCTCAAACCCCTGCTGATGCATGGAGGCCACTCTTTCCATACCTGGTAATGGAGGGATTGGGAGTGCTCGGGTTGTAGACGTGCTGCACTGGGGTTAAAACCTCAGAGGGATGGGGAGAAAAATGGTGAATGGGAAGCAGAGGTTTCATCAGCAGAAACTAATTATGATGTGAGAGAGAGATCATTGCTGTTGTTTAGATTTTCCCCTCAATCAATCTGTGATTATTCCAGAAACAGCTGGAGAAAACATCTGCATAAATGAATTGCTTTTTGGAAGGAAAGGTGTGTATCAGTTACCATAAGTCAGGCTGATACGCTGTTGGCTTGGCTCACTGGTGTTCAGCTGTTGCCTTAGGTGTGAAAGCTGGAATGCAATGGAAGAGAATGAAGATTTTGAAATGCTTCTGGGAAATACTGCAAAGTGCTGCAGAAGCAGAAAGCACACAATGTACTGTATACATTAAAGAAAAATATCTATTGTTGAAGAGATCACGAAATCATAGCTGAAGGATTTTGGATGTGTTAAAGGATTAGGGACCATCTGGAAAAAGGATCATGCGAGGGACTGTCTGTGGTAAAACATTAAAGGAAAGGCAGGCTGCTGTGCATGCCTGACCCAAATAGTTTTGTAGGCACAGTCTACGTAAGTAGAGCACAATTTATGGAGCAGGCTGGAGACTGATACCCCTGTAAACACAATGTCATTCTTGGAATATCAAGCAATCCTTTTCAGAAGTGATGGCAAACTACAAGAGGAAGGCAAAGAGAAGTAGGCTGTGAGTAGTAGGAAATCCCAGACTCCAGTGGCCAAGGGCTATGCTCCCTTCCTCATCCTGAACAAAGGAAAGGAGGGAGGGCTCTGCTCTAATCCTCCTTCTGGCATGCATTTTAAATAAATCCTTTGTGGTCAGGGGAGGGAACACACATTTATACACCCTCCTCCTTCCGCAGCTGAAGGTAATGCAGCTGGCAACAGGCACAGCATCTCTTTCCACTGAGTTCTCTCTGCTCCCTGCCATGTTGCTAGAGAGAGTGATTTGTGATCTCTGAGACCAAAATTTCCTCCCTTTTTGAGATCCCTCTGTTATAGATGAGCCACCAATTAGAATTTAGTATAAAAAGGATTTATTGATTACAGAAATTTAGGATAAAAAGACCACGAGCAAAATGGCAAAGTGTTGAGCCCGGGTGTCAACACTGGTGAACAGAGAAGCACACGTCTCTCTCGCCAGCCTCCTCTGTCCACGATTTGTCTGTCTGTCCGTTCTATTTTTATACTCTTAAGATAGCCCCGGGCTAGGGCCAGGGTATAACAAAGGTGTCCTTTTCAGTGTGTACAGGTTTCATCGTGGTTGATAGTCGGTCTCCGCTCTGCAGAAAAGGTTCTCCAGGAGAGTTGATGACATTGATTAAGTTTCCGGGCAGTCCATTGTGGGGGCCAACGACTCGGTGATGGTTCTGTCCCGTTATCAGTCCGGTCCATTGGGTGTGAAGAGAGGGTCGTTGGCCACCACCATTGTTGAGGAGAGCTGTTGTTCTCCACCCGGTCTCGAGGTGCAACTGACGTTATCCCTGTGGAAGTTTCAAACTCCCCCTTGGAAAAAGCGTCTGTTAAATATGCTTTATTTGTTTGGATTTAACTTCATGTTCAATATATTCTTACTTTGACATCGGTCCCTTCGTGTGTGTAACATATACCAATATACTAAGGGAGGGAGATTTCCCCTTTTGCTAGTTGTTACCATGTTTGGATACTGAGTATCCCCGCTTGTGTACACATACTTTAATGTCTTTGTACTGCCCTAGGTAGTCCAGCGGGATGTGTTGCAATCCCCGTTGGTCCCTGAGATTTTAACTGTATCCCTGGTTTTACAGAATATATTTTATAAATGCATGAATTAACCACTTCATCTATAACACCTCAAGGCTGATCTGGCCTGGGAGCCTACAGGTTTTCCGTATTTAGAGCAAATCTTTCAGCTTTGGGGAATGAATGGGTAAAAACTTCTAGCATCTGTAGCTCATATGACTGGACAATATAAAATAGCCTGAAAGGAAGAAAGGGAAAAGGCAAGAGAAAGTAAACAGAAAAATGGGAATTGATGAGAATCTTTTTAGAAGTGTGCGCCTTTAGCTGTGATGCAAATGATCTTCTCATGGATTTTGTGCTGAAATAGACATATCACATATATTAATTAAAATTATAGATACCGGCCAGATTATGACACATACAGATGATGCTATTAGCAGTCACAAACAATGGCTGAAAAAAAAAGAAAAAAAGAAAGGGAAAAAAAAACCCCACAACAACTAATGAAACCCAAAGGAAAAGAAATGAGTGTTAAAAGCTAAAAGTAAACAGAATCTAGAAATTACATACTATTAAATAGAAGCCAGTGGTGGCCCTTGAAAGCTCACTTTTTCTCTCGGATAATCAAAGGCCATATTGTGCCTTTAGGCACAGCTTTGAGTAAGGAGAGATGAATAAATTGCACTGCTAAAGGAGTAGCCTTAGGGTGGGAAGAACAGAAAGCCGGTGTAACACCCCTGTTGCTCAGATCAGTAAGCAAATGCAGCTCTCCTGTGCAGCAGTTCCAAGCCACCCTGGGAAGTGAACAGCACTCTCCGAAGGAAGGAGACAGTGTCCGTGTCAGGAGAGAAAATCATCACTATAAAGCTGACACGGGACATGAGAGCATCCCATGGACACGGGCTCTAAAACACATATTAAACACAAGATGTTCTGTATCAGAACTAATTTGACAGACCCCAGGATATTAACCTAAATCTCCTTGATCAGAGCTGTAGTAAGGGGCTGAACCTTTGTTTTCTTCTCTAGCTCAAGAGGAGAATTCCTCATGTGTGACTATTAAAGATTTTTGTCCACAAATCCCTGTGAGGAAAAAGTTAAGCCTAAGTGATTTTCAGGGCAACCTATGTGCTCCTGCATAACCTCAACTTACCCTGTTTGTACATTGAGCTACCTGGAGATGTGCAAGATTTTCATGGAGAGGTGGCTCAGACCAAATCCCAGGTGACAGTACACAGCTGATATTAGCACAGAGTTAATAAACCTCTACTTTGTAGTTTAGGTGACTGTGGAGAATTAGGGAGAGTCCAGAGCTGGGCATGCGCTCTACCATCTCACTGGCAGATAACATTCCCTATCACAAAACTTGTCTTCCACAAAGTGCTGTGTCTTTCCATGCTGTTGCAGAGCAGAAGAGGAGTTTGGTCGTTCTTGGATGTCCTGGAGAAACATCTTGTTGATCCTGGGTAAGATACATCACGAGATGTATCTTGCCCAGGATGAAGAGCAAGAATGAAACTCTGATGAAGTGATAAATGGATCTTAGTGTTTGTTGGTCATGAGCCACAAAATCATCCGTCATGCCAAATGAGGTGGAGATTGGAGTGAAGCAGAATTTAGTTGTCAAAGTGAAAACACTGAGTAAGATTCTTTTGAGATATGTGAACACAAATATAAAAGAAATCTAGGATTATATCCACCTGTGCTTTTAAGTTAGCTTCAAAAGACTTGTCTTTCTCTCTCTATATGTCCTAAAGACTGTATCACTAAGGTGTTTACAGAACTTTGTGGCTGAGGACCATTTTGAAGAAGTCTTTAAACATGTAACTTTTATACATAAATCTCCCTTAGGGCTTTATTAAGATTTTCCTTCCCCTCTGGATTTCTCTAAACATACCTTTGAGGTTTTTTGAGGGACTAATTTCTACACCTGCCAAACTTTTCAGAACGTTAATATCCTTTGGACCTATTTAGGCAGAGCCAACTCCTGCCCACACTGTAAACAGAGCTTGTTATCAACAGCTCTTATGCTTAATTAACTGTAAACAATTCATTATCCGATGAGCAAAACATTCCTTTCCACACTGTGGGGTGGGGTTTGGCCCTCAGTGTTGAGCTCTTCTGCACTCAGGCTTTTCTCCTGCAGGCGTGCGCCGGGCGGCAGGTATCGCCCGGTGGGATCCTGAAGGATCCGTGGGATCTGAAGGACGCGCGGATCCCTCCAGCAGGGCTCGGTGCAGCCGGGCTGCGGCTGCCCCGGGCCGGGCCGGCGCGGCTGAAACCCGCCCGGACCAACTGAAAGTGGATTTCTCCCAGCTGCTCCAGACTTTTATTTTGATATTACAGGGGTATAGTACTGGATATTCAAGCGCGCTGTTCTTTCAGATCCTCATAGAGCACAGATATTAAAAAATGTTTTTCTTGAGCTAAATCAATATACGAGCAGAGAGAAAATCCAAGGTGAACTAGGGGTGGCATCATGAATGGAAACTGAGAATCATCTTGCTGTGCAGGTCTCACAATTTCTTTATTTATTATTTCAACTTTAAATTAGGTTCAAATTAAACTTTAGCAAGAACCTGATTTTATATAGATTGTAAACAGATTTTTAATATTGTATTTTAAAAAATTCTACCGCAGTTTCCAAGAATATTTGTTAGTTTGCTTTCCCTTTATTCACCAACATTGTACCACTGAGACTTGGCAGTGAAAGTGGTTTTATTGATTTTCATTATCCAAGCTGGGAGAAATGCAAACTATAAACAGCAGAAATTATGACCCTTTTTGCCTTTAGTAATTGAAGGGTTTACTGGTAACAACATTCAGTAAGGAGCAAACAAATACATTTTACTGTGTTACCAGAAAAAAAGTTTGAAAAATCACAAACCAGATCTCCAGGGATTATGAGATTGATTTAAATAAAGATTTTATTTTCTTTTCATCTGGTTCAACTTCAAATCCATTCCAGTCTCTGAAACCCTGGAACAAAACATACCTGCATAATAACATCTTAAGGCTCTTTTAGGACTTTTTCAAGTTTCTGAACTCAGATTGAATGTTTTCCTCTCACATGGTTTATTAATGGCAGAAAAGAGGCTCAGCCAATTGTGCTGTAGGAGCATCTTTTTTGGCAACTCTGGCTACTGATGTCAAATAGTTAAATGCCTAATGGGTGATGGTGTAGGAAGGAGACACTGCTCAGAGCCAAGAATTAAAGGTCAACACTTGTGTTGTCTTGTTAGCAGCAAAACTAGGAAAAATTCCTTTGTGTTTTTAAGCAGGTTGCTTAACCAGTCCATGTCTGCTGGCACAGTGATTGCAAATATTCACTGACAATTGCTGATTGTTTTGGGATCTTTAGATAAAGCCTCACAGATATAAAAGCAAAGTGTTTGTTATCCTTATTGCAATTTCCAGTTATAGCAGAGAAAGTGTAAGAGCCATTCAACGTAGAAAAATATGATTTCAGAAGTTTTAAATTCTACTCCTCTGGCTGGCGCTGTGCTAATGCAGTGTCACAGTGGGAAGGAATGGTCAGCAGGGAGGGCAGGGGTGCTATTGGGGCTGCATTACTGGCACAGCATCTACCCAGCAGGAAATTGCCAGCAGTACCAATGTGAGCCAGGTCAGGCATGGAGCTGTGACCACACTGCTGCCCTGTGACACATCAGAGGTCAGATGGGAGCCCCATGCTTTCATGTGGAGGGCTGATGATGATGCATAAAGGATGATGATGGTGTAAAGTGAGCTTATTTATACCTGGTCAGCACCTTCTCTGCGTTGCCTTTGCTTGCCAACAAAGCAGAAAACAATGTTTTCCTTTTTCCTGTGTTAGTTTTCTACCAGACTGATGCATGGAAATGGCTCACAGAGATACCCAAGAAGCATCAGGTGGGAAAGGATGATGGAAAGGAAGGCATGAGTAGGAACCCTCAGTGACAATGAGTTGTTAAATCTGCTCATCCCCTCTCATGAAACTGATACCTGAATATTATGAATATTATCTCATGGATATGTATTCGTGTCTGAAACTCATAACAAGGCTGCCCGCAAAGTACTGTAACCTGGTATAAATCAAAAGAAAAAGGCTGCTGTCTTGCTGTGCCATGTTCTCCCTTGGGCCAGCAAAGGCTTTAAATCCCATTACAGAACTGAGTTCTGATTTATCTTGATTTTCTGGTTTCTGCAGAACTGATTTGGCTGAAAGCTAATTTGGCAAAAAAATTAATTTCCACAGCATCTCAATGCACAGACCTACAACTGTGCGTGCTGGCACATGAAAGGGAATGGATGGGAACAAACAGCTGGGGCCAGGAGGGAGCAGAAGTCCTCCTCTGGGGAGCAAAGCCAGTTTATGCTGCTTACGGCATTAGCTGGATGATGATCTACTTCAAATGAAATATGGTTTAGATTTCTGTCACAGAACCAAGCAGGCAGGTCCTCTTAAACACACAAAAATAAAAAGACCTCATCATTAGACAGTCTTAAAAGTTGCTGTATTTTACTCTGAGTAAGTTTAAATTGGCCATAAGGATGAGATGCTGATGACTTGATTCTTAGAGGTTTTGTGTGCCCAACAAGAAGTGGGTTTGGAGCTTTGGAATTTGTAAGCCTTCAGTTCACAGAGGTCCATGAAGTAATTTTTTTCCAGGAAAGTAGTTTTTGATCATGATTCCTAATGATCTCCTCTCAGGAACAAATGATGTAGGGATCTGATAAATAAAAATTACTCTCTTCTCTCTTTCACCATATTGCAACTCATGCTGTAGTTTCTTAAGAAGTGCTTTCTTTGAATTCCAGTTCAACACTCCTGGTCCTCCCATACTTGGCTTCTTAGCTGTGCCAATATGACAGCTTTTTTTGTCGCACTGTTACCTGCATTGGAGGAACTTACTTTTGCAAAAGTGCTTCCCAGCCCTGAGGAAAAAAAAATATCATTGCTGTCTCTCTGAGAGAAGAAAGGGTTTCCTTTCAGAAAGTTGTGCAGTCTGAAGTCCCAGGGATAGTTACAGGTAAAACCTTGATATGTAGGTGTTAATTGTTACCAGATGGCTTCAAAGACTTTCAGACTGTTTCAGCATAAACAAATGTGTAATTCACCCAGAACACAATAATGTCTTATTAGCAATACCATGCATAACTTTGAAAGTAACACTGGCAGACAGTAAACACACTGGTGATTCCTCTGCAACCTTTTCTCACTCCCCCTTGTTGATGTGTGATAATTAAATACAATCTCAGTTTCTGTAAGATACTAAACATACACAGTTAAAGACAACCTTTTATTTCCTTTCTTTCTGGAACAGCTATAGGTCCTTATAGTCAAATCATAGACACTTTGAATGCTGCTGCTTATGCTTCAGGTATGGTGCTGGGGAAAAAAAGTGGTTTAATTTTTTTCAGACATACCAGTTGGTCTAACACAACACACTTTCTCCAGTTACAGTGCATATCACCTGCACTTTTCAGAACTTGAGGAAAAAGAAAATCATACCACGTTTTTTCCTCAGTGTGTCAGACTTGCTTATAAACAGAGAGAAAGGGAGAGAGAAAGAGAGAGAGAAGCCTTTACATTCACAGTCAATTATTAACCTGAGTAACCAAAACCATACAACCACAGGCACCCAGGCTTCCCACCAGCACGTCAGCAGCTGAACTAGAGGAGTGCCCTGAACTCCTTCTGCCTCCTGCTCCCTCTGATTCAGCTCTGAGGCTGCTCTGTGGGACTGCTCCCCATTATCATTTCTCAGGAGCAAAGAAAGATGTGAGGAGCTGGTGCTCCCTACCCCAGGTACCCCTGTTGCTCCCTCCTTACAAACCCAGTTTACAGAACTGGCTAGGAGTTATACCAAGGCTTCTCTCTTTCTCCTCCTTGATTATTTTTCATGTGAATCACCTTTGTAGCCTATCTGACTTGCTGGTCCTTCCAGCAGCTGTCAGGAATGCCCATTTAGCATGATGAATGCTTTACAGTGGTGCTGACCCACAGGAAACCATTGAGCTCTGCTCTGCTATTGGGAGCCAGCAGTGAGCTGGCTTGGGGCTGAGCTGGCAGGGACACAGTGGTGTGTCTGAAATGGCCACATGGGCTGACTCCAGGGAACATTTCTGCTGCCCCCAGCACTGTCCTAGCTGCTCTGGAGGTGTTTCTGACCTACAAGCTGTGCTACCTGACCCACAGTGTTTTCTGAAGAAGCAGAAAATTCCTGTTTCTTTGTATTGCTTCTTTGCTCCTGGAGGGAAAAAGAAAGTAATTTTTCTATGGCTCAAAGCATATGGGATGCAATTTGTTCACTTGCACATGCAAACACACGTACACACCCAGGGAAAGCAGTTCTATATATGGCTTAATAGATTATTTCCCTGTGATTTGCTCTGAAATGCTGCAGGCTGGTGGCAGACACTTCTGGGTTTGAAGAGGCAAGGAGGAATTGTTTACCACCTGCATCAGTCCCACACACCACTTGTGCCTGTTCCTAAGAAACCAGGATGAACTTTTCACGTGCTGGAGTTTATGTGGCTCTGTCCTCATCTCATCCCATCCCTAAACTTCTCTATTCACTTCAACCTTCAGCTTATGCTGTTCTGGCCCACTTCCACTACAACATCTCTGGTACTGTCATTTGGTTACGTCACACAGCACAGACCTTGGACTGCCTATTTGAATGCTGATGTGAACTGCTGGGACAATTTCACTGCAGTAATAGTCCCCTTGTGCTGTGTGATGTCATGCTGTGGTTTAGAGGTATTTTTATACAGCTTTTGCTTTGCAGTGGTTTTCAGTAATACACATCTCTGTGGGTAGATTGATCCGTTGTGATTGTGAGGGTGTCGAGTATTTGTACTATGTTGTATGTGGTCTAGTGGTAGATGCAGGGAGCACTACTTGGTTACCAAGTAGTACAGAAAAGCGTACTTTGCAGAATTGCAGGTGTTTGGGGAGTGCTGCAGACCCTCACATCCCATTATGCAGGTTGTTTGGCTCCCCTGTACCACTTATTGAATGAAGGGTATGGGCTGTCAGTATTGGGGTGATGGGTTTCTCCACGTGTTGCTGTATCATGTAGAGCAGATGTGGTGCTTGAGAGTGCCTGAAGGTCGCTGTGAGGTGCGGCAAGGTATGTGTGAGGTCTCGTGTCAGTCTCTGAAGGTCGGGGTGGGCAGCTGCGTGCGGGTGTTTCAGGGTTTTGGGGGGCAAAGGCTGTGCTCTGGCCCTGGTCATTGCACCACGGAGCAGGTTGGGCACAGTTTCTCTCTTAGGTGTATTTTTTGTGCCACAGGGCCTGCTCGATGCGCGAGGGATGCTCTGTGCCTACCGCGGTCCAGCCCAGCACCGTGCTGCGGGAGGGCCGCTCGGCCAGCCGGGCACACAACTCTCCGTGCCCCGCGAGCCCCGCGCTCCAGCGTCGGCATTCCAGGCCGGTGGCTGCGGCGCGGGTGCACCGGGCTGCTCGCTCCGCTCCGCTCCGCACGGCGGGCGAGGAACACCCATCCTCCGGCCGCACGCCGAGGGCACGGCTGCCCGCAGCGCTGACCCGCGGCCCCTTTAAGCCCGGCCCGGCGCTCCGCGCCCCGGGCGAGCGC